>OU343224.1:4318208-4534403 GCA_910596185.1 Chrysanthemum makinoi
AGAATTGAGACTAGCTTTTAAAATATTTAACTGATAAGGATCGAATTCAGAGACTATAGACTTCAATGATTAAACATGCTTAAGTATCTTATGAAAACACAACATTAGCCTTGGTCTGGATCCAATAGTACAAAAACATTGTTCTTTTTTATTATCCAAAATTAGACCTTGCTCGATTACGTGTCAATTGTTTGAAAAATAACTTTATGATTTGATTGAAATTATTCTCCCCCTCAATCAATGACATAAGTTGTTGATTGAGTGTTAGATATTTTGACAAATGATAAGTCCAGATGAGTTGCAAAAATATAGTCCGAGTTATTTTCAAAGCAATTTTGTTTTCATTAGATAACAAATATTTTTCAAAAGAATGTTTAGAAGGAAAAATATTTGTGATGGAAACATTTGACTTTATGGCGACAAACATTTTTTTTAGAATCAGAAAATGAGGTTTAAAAAATGAATTTAAGCATGGCTCTGTTCTTTCTTTTAAAACTAGTTACTGCCTGGAATGACAATAAACTACCATTTTTCTCCATCCGTTTATTTTTTTTTATTTTTTTTAAGGTTTATGTACATTCGAACTTCATTTAAAGACCGGTCATTCTTTGAGTGAAAATCAAGGTCCAGATGTTATCAAGAATAGAAATAGATGGGACAAATAATATTTTGGCTTTTCAAAGATTTTCTCGATTTTTATGGATTTTGAAAAATTTTATATTTTTCTATTTTCTTTTGTGGTTTTATAATTTTGTATTTTGCTTTTTTTAATAACTATGAACAAGAGTTTGATGAGGAAAAGCCTTTACTCCTGCCTTCCTCTTGAAGACGCTTTGAGAGTTTCCGTTGTAGACTCTTAAGTCCAAGTCGAAGGATAAACTCAAAACGTTCTCTAGGAAGAAAGCTTTTAGTGAAGATATCTCACCGATTTTCATTCTCACAAATATAGTTCCACCCGCCTTTCTCCACTTGCTCCTCGATGAAGTGATGTCGAATGTCAATATGCTTTGTTTTGAGTGTTGAACCACAGAGAGAGAGCAATGGCACTTTTGTTATCACAATACAGAAGGGTTTTGTTGAATTCAAAGCCATAGTCAGATAATTGGGATTTCATCCATAGGATTTGAGCACAACAAGATGACATGGTTATGCTCCTCAGAGGATATAAACGCATCATTTGTTTCTTTGAGGACCAGCCAAGCTTTTCTCCTAAGAATTGAGCAACACCGTGATGCTTCGACGTGTCTTGACACCTGCATGATCCGTGATTCGATATGCCGTTAGTGACATATTGGTGTCCTTCTGATACCAAAGTCCCATATTAATGGTTCCTTGGAGATACCGAAAGACCCGTTTAACCGCTTCAAGGTGCTTTTCAGAGGCTTAGCCTCGGTATCTAGCACACATGCATACAAATGTAACGAATATCGTGTTCATCGGGCCGTGAGGTACATCGTGGATCCAATCATACCACGATATTTTGTTTGGTCAATCATGATCCCTGAGTGGTCCTCATCTAGTTTGGTTCGATCAATCGGAGAGGTCAACGCGGTCACTTGAATCAAATCCAAATTTCTTTAAGATCTCAGGAGCATATTTAGATTGATTTATGAAAATGCCTCCGGGACTTTGTGAAATTTGTAATCCCAAGAAAATGACATTTGTCCCATCATTGACATTTGAAATTTTGAACTCATTTCATTTGAAAACGATCACATTCCAGTCAATACGAGGCAAAAATATCATCAACATAAATTTGAACATGAATTAAATGTTTGCGACTTCGGTGAACAATGTTGGATCAACTGCTCCTTTGCTAAATCCAATAGATAGAAGAAACTTTGATAGCGTATCATACCATGCCCTTGGAGCTTGCTTTAAACCATAAGAGCCTTCTTCAAACGAGCAACGTAGGATGCTCTGATTTACAAATCCTTCCGGGTTACCGACATAGGCGACTTCTTTAAGATCTCCGTTCAGGAATGCCGTCTTCACGTCCATTTGATAGACTACCATGTTCTTACTTGGCAAGATTAGCCAAAAGATTCTAATTGCCTCGATCGTTAAACAGGAGCAAAAGATTCTTCAAAATCATACCCTCCTCTTGACGGTATCCTTTAGCAACTAATCGAGCCTTGTTCTTCAACACATCATCATGCTCATCAAGTTTCACTTTGAAGATCCATTTTAGAGCAATAATCATAGCACACTGAGGGTGTACTAACTCCCATACATCAAGTCGATCAAACTCATGAATTTCTTCTTGCATGGCATTGAACCGCCTATCTTCATTCATGGCGGTTTTAACATCTTTGGTTCGATCTTAGAGAGTACGGAGTTGAAGAAGCACCATAAGGCATCGGTTGCAAGTTGTTTCGTGTTGATACTGGACGAGAAGGATTTCCAATGATGTTGTCTAATGGATGATCGTGAGTCCATTTTCTGAGGTGTTCATGTGGTAGTTGGTTGAGACTGGAAGTAGAAGTCGATGTCTCCGAAGAAGATGGTTACGATGAAGATTCAGAGAGCAAATATGTTTTCAAATGGAGCATCTTCAGTATTAGCAAAGGGATTAACTTCATCATTGATGCCGTAAACAGTTCCATGATGTACATTTGAAGAATGATGATTTGTTGATGAGACTCAAGGATCAGCAGCAGCGCTTTGACTTAATGATATTGAGACTGAGGGATTGACTTCATTCACGGAATATGAATGTACCTGTAGGAATCAACACTTCATTAGTACTTGGATCATAAAGTTCATCAAACATAGGATCAAACAATTTCTTTAAATCATCTTTAGATGGAGGTACATATGGAGTTTCTTGAGAAAAGTTTGGAACAAGGATGAACCAATGACTGCTTTTGAAGTGCGGGTTCAACTGGATTGTCCAGAGCCATTTGACCGTCAGACATCAAACGTAACGTGAAATGTTTCCATGATATTTTGGGTTCTTTTGTTGTAGATTCGGTATCCCTTTTTGTTTGGTGCATACCCTACAAATATTCCAATGTCCGCTAGCTCTAAGTTTGCTCTGTTGACCCTCATTAGTTGGATAACACAATGCACCAAACACACGAAGGAAAGAGATTAGGTTTTCATATGTGGAAGTTCATATGGAGTTTTTCCATGAACAAGCTGAATCAGTGGAACGATTTTGTGTGTAGCATGCGCAATAGCTTCAACCCGAGAGAAACATTGGAACCTTTGAGTAAATCAAGATTGTTCTAGCGCTTCTACAAGAGTTCGATTTCGTTTCAACTACACCGCTCGTTGAGGAGTTCGTGGAACACTTCATGGTGATTCCAATGCTTTCAAAATTCACTAAGTTGTTTGTTAACAAACTCAGCCCATTGTTCCGTCCGGATAATTTTGACGGTTTTGTTAAGTCGAACTGCGAACTGCTTTGATGAGTTTGATGATGATATCAGGAGTTTCATCCTTTGTCCTTAAGAACTTGACCCATGTGAATCTAGAGTAATCATCAACCACAACTAACACATATTTCTTCCCAAAGATATCAGACTCTCATGGTCCACATAAATCCATATGAATTGTATGAAGAACTTCCGTGACAGAGTTAGTAGGTTTGGGTTTATGGGCATACTTCTTGCTTTTTCCCAATTGACATGTGAACAAAGATGATCCTTTTCATACTTTAGTCTAGGTAAACCTACAACTAAGTCCTTTCGGGAGAGATCATTGATGGTGCCAGAGTTCAAGTGATTGAGACGACGATACCATAACCATGACTTTGTTTTCGAAGCCTTTGACAACAAGCAAATTGAAGAAGACTTCATCATATCATCGATAGAGATGGTGTAAAGATTTGAACCACGAATTCCTCTTAAAAGTTCCTTACCATCAAGTTCTCTAACAAAACAAGTATGTTTTCAAGGCTACTTAGATCGTAATCAGTAATTGACCGACAAGAGAACAGATTATGAACAAGACCTTCCACATAGTATACTCTAGAGATAACACTATCACCAACAACATAATCACCATAACCCATAATTGCACGAAATGATCATTACCGAATCTAACTGTCCCGATGAATTTGCTCACGAAGTTCATGAGCCGCACGGCTCCAGTCATATGCTTGGAAACTGAGTCCGTGTACCACGTAATGATTTGAACGACTGCAGTTGAACACAGACAAGAATGGATAACCGGATAATTGGGATCCCCATGCAAGAATAGGTTCCACTTGGTTAGTAACAAGATTGGAACACCCACATCGTAAATAGAAACATCCATATCGTAAGTAGAAGCAATGGAATCATTGGGAATAGATGCAATGCTAGTGTCTATATTTGACCTATTCAAAGTATGTTCACTTCTTAAGGGAATAGTTCTACCAAGAGGCATCCATTTTCTAGTGGGCATAATCTTAGCAGTTTGAGAGCAAAACCGATTATTCTTATGGCCAAAAGGTATCCAATAATAACCTATCTTTATAAAAGTTCTTCCGGTGGGTTTCCACTGTTTTCTAACAATCTTTCTTGCCTTTTGCCTTCTTTGCACGATTATTAGCATTAACAATTTTAACCGGGCATTTGACAACATTAGACAAAGCATTCACACCACATTCATGATTAGCAACTGAATTCAAGCAGACATCATTACAAGGTTTGCAAATAGTATCGAATTGATTAATTACAAGACCTAAGGCTAATACTAGAATCAACACGATTCGTTTTATTCAGCTTAAAGATCCTAGGTTGGTCTTCTACTCTCTTCCAATGCACATTTTTAGCTTGAGAGGTCCTATCATTCCTTGTATTGTCTTGAGACTTTGACCGCCGCTTTAATGTCATTGATTACTCCCTGTAGGAATTATGGGAACATTAGTTGGTTGATCTAATTTTTGCATTCCCGAACTAGAGTCTGATCCTAAGTACTGCTATGCACATCAAAGTTCACGCGATGTATACTTTCTTAAAACTGGGCCTAGAATGGTTTGAAGGCTTCGCACTAGGCATAGAACAAGGCATCACAGCTTTGCCTTTTGCACCTAAGGTTAAGGATTTGGGACATGTTGCAATTACACATTCTAGCAACTCTTGAGATCGCTTTGGCTCGAGGCAAGCAAACCTAACTTCACTATCAAGAGGTTTGTTAATGAAATCCTCTTCGACAATCTCACGGAGACATTCTAGACTATCCTGTGAGCACAAGAGTCATGAAAGGCATGTTCATTATTCCTAAGATGAGGAGGAATATATTTAACTGTCACAGTGTATTTGCAATCTAGGGGTGACTTTGAGACAACATTCTTATTGAAAACAAGTGGTAGTTTCCCATTTCCTGACTTCTCGTGATTCTCAATTTCCTTTTGTAAAGACGTTATTTTTCGTTGTTTTGGTCACGGGTGACTTTTATTGAATCATATAACTCTTTAAAATGTCGTTTAACTTTTCATTTTCTTCTAGAAAACTCTCGCTTTCCTTTTGTAAGGCATTAACTAAGTTTTGAAGATGAAAAGTTTGAGAATTCGGAGAATCTAAAGGAGGAGGCATTTGGGAGCTCGTCATATTGTTCTTTAGACCCTTTAATTGAGAGATTTGGGCTTTCAACTTTCTGATCGTGTTGCAATGAGCTTGAATCGTTCATCACGCTTGTTAATTTGAAAAGCGCATCAAACTCGAGCATCTGAGGATGTATTTATATTTGAAGTTTTGACATTTTCTTTAAGATGTTGATATTTTAGTTGTAAATTAAAATGCTCAACTTCTAGTTTAGAAAATTGTTTAACCAAATTGTCGTGATCATCCAGTTCAATTTTCTCGTTTAGTTTAGAATTAGTTTTTCAAGCTCAATGACACGATCATGGGAGACTTTCAGGCAAATGATAATTCATGAAATTGAGAAGCATTAATAGAATTTGTAGCAGTTGAAAAACACATCTTGAGCAATACATTCAGAAATCATATTCTCATTAAGTGTATGCAAGTTCTTCCTTTCAATCTCATTATATTTTAATGCTCGCTCATAGTCACTAACCTCAACTATCATTGCATCAAATTCCTTTTCCATTTCTTTTAATGTCTCAATTCATTCCTTTTAAGACTCTCAAAATGATCTTTTAGTTGTTTAAAGAAAGGCATGACTTCAGTTAAATAACATTCTTTAGTTTGCTCAAAACCTCTTTCTCCTTCAGCTATACCAAATGGGTGTGATCCTTTTCTTGCAAGTTTTCTCAAAATCAACAAATAGTTGAAAGATAACATATTGAATGATTAAGGTCTTGCTTTTAGTGGCAATTGTTCTAGGAACTAGATGCATTGGTGTATTTGGAGGATACGCTTCTAGGCATTTCCAAAGGGGGTTGGTTTCAACAATATTTTCAGACTTTTCGCTTATCTAAATCCATTTTCCGAACACTTGTTCTGAGTTAACAATGTCCGAGGCTTAAACTTGTTTAAGGCAATCCATTCTCCTTTTGTAATCATGGGGTGTGATGATTACTTTCTTTTTACATTTTGATCATCTAGTTTCTTGTTTAACTTTTCCCTAGTGATTTCATCTCGATTTCTTATCTTCTCTCTGCACTCAAGCAACTAGGTTTCGCTAGGTTTAAGGATTTCCATGCCATCATAAAGAACCTTATGAGCATTTCTAGCATTTTTAATGACCTCTGGATTTGGTTCCTCAACAATGGGAATGCTATGCTTATCGCTTAGGACTCTATGCTTAGTGATCATGTGAGCAAATCAATGGTGTTTCCTTGTACACACAACTTATTTTCAAGCTTGTTTTTCAAGGTTTTTAGATTAGAAAAATCATTCAAAAGTTTTGATTCCTTAGCATTAAATTCTTGCTTAAGCATTTTAACATTTTCTTGAAGTTCTTGTTTTTGCTTAGCTGTTTTAGAAAGTTTTTCTTGTAAGGAGTTTAACTCTTGTTTTAATACTTCTCCTCTAAACCTACTTTTTCTAATAGTTGTACGCATTTGGTCATCCATTTCCTCGCCACGTGGTCAACTCAAATTTTGCACGTTGTTCATAAATAGCAACACGCTCTTTATAGGCATTAAGATAGAGATAATAAAGATCATCAGGCACATGCAAGTGTATTCATCAAAAACATAGTCATCGTTGATTGCAGAAGATGCATCACTTGATACAACTTCACTTTCACTTTGTTTCACATATTGATCATATGGGACAACATTGATATTACCCATGTTTTCAATATTTGATTCAATAGTTTCAGCTGATTGTACTTTGTCATGCATCTTTTGTACATCAAAGATCATCGTATAGTTTTAATACCGAGATGAGTTTGTCTTTGGATGGGACGATTTGTGGTGAAGAAGAGACCTTGGGAGAAACCATTGGAGAAATGCTAGCCATAAAATGTGTGCAAGAGGTCCATCATCCACATAAGAGTCGATGCATCACAATCACCACTTGAAAGGCGTTCGATGATTGTGACCTATCTCCGAATGGCCGCTCATCCACATCTCGCATCATAGGTCTTGGCATTGCCCTCAAAGAAGAAACAATAACCTCTTCATCCAACGCAGCACCATTATCCCGAGCTTGTACAAGCAAAGATCTTATCTCTAGTAATCAAGACTGGGACGCTTTGGAGATGTGCGCCTTGCAATGTGTCCTCACCACGCATAGATTTGATCGGCTTAGTTTGACCTTGATTTCATTTCTTCCTCGATTTCGATTACCAACATAACTCTACCAGCCCTCTTCCTTGATCATATGTCTTTCCTGAATCCGGTTGCAAACAATTTTCCCATCTCGACAAAGAGCTTGATTGTGTGGGTTAGAAGTCGCTTCCGAGGTTGTTGTTGGTTTGTGGGAGAGAATTCATGTTTTGACTAATCAGAGAGCCAGTTGATTAAAAAGTTACCCACGTGTGCATCAAAGATCGCCTTGTTTGAACTTTGGATCGGGAATGAGTTTGTAAGTTCCATCACCCATGGGTATAACTTGTGAAGCTTTAGTGGTAATCCCAATGTTTGAGTAGAAGGCGGTTGAATCATTTGATGAGCTTGTCTCTCCCGATTTGCTTTGAATTGTTCAAGAATCCTGTTTTCAAACATGGCATGTCTCTCATTCTGAAGAAGGAAGGCATAGAGTCGCCATATAGTATTCTTCAATCCTTTAGTGAGCTTCATACGTATAACAAATTTGTGCCATTGGATTCATGTTGTTACAAATTTTGAGTTCAAATTAATGTTTGGCATAGTCATTCCGATGTTCCTATGTCATTCACTTATGAAATCTCACATAGTACTCATAGACACTTTCTTCTGGTTTCATCTTGAAGTGCTCAAATTATCATACAACCTGTGATTTCTGCCAATAGCTTAGTCGAACTTAAAGAAGCATCTTGACATTATCCCATACGCCTTTTGCTCTGTTGTGATTGGAAGCCAGATGTCCTTTGGTAGACCTTGAAGATAATGTTGAAGCTCCTGATATTCGATTCTCTCCTAACTACCTTCTTTATCTCCGCCACACTTATCAACCGCCAGAACGTCAACCGTAATAGATGATAAAAGGCGACAAATGGTTATTGGGAGTTTACCAAGGATTAAAATATCCTTGATCGCTTTATGTCCAAGGAAGGCTGACGCTCTGAACAAATGACTTGTGAATTGTTGAAAATAATATTAGTATAGGAAATCGTGAATCGATTGACTAACAATAGGAATGTGAATAGTAATAGCTCACACAAATTCATTAAAAACGCATAACCGAAATCTAAAACGTGAAAGATATATAAACGACGCTTAACCCAAATTAAACGTAAACGATATAAAACAAATCGAATATAACTATAGTAGGATTTACATGTTTTAGTTAACTTAAATGCAAATTAAAGGAAATAAAAGATATAATATATTAAATAAACGCTATCACTATTTTTAAAATGATGAACGTTTAAAACCTAAAAACGTACGTTTAAATAAAATTAATGAAACGCATAAATAAAACGTGAGTATAAAGAAATAAAAGGCCTACAAATATGAAAATGAAATTTTTACAATCCTAATAATAAAAGAAAATTATTAGAAAAGAAAATTATTTTTAAAACTATTTAATTATTATTAATTAAAAACTATTTATTAAGTATTTAAAATGCAATCAATATAAGAAAATACAAAATTAACCTAGAAAATGAAATTTAAATTTCGAAAAATCTAAAATATTAGAAAACTAATTTTAAAACTGAAAAGATATTTTTATGCTTTTTATTTATTTATTATTAATTATTTACTATTATTAATTACTAAAAACTATCATAGATTTATTAAAAATATTAAATGAATAAAGAAAAATCTCAAACTTTTTACAAAATTCTAAAATAAATAAAAGAAGCTAGGAAAAATATAAAACTATATGTACTTAATGAAAATAAGCTAATAAGCAAATAAGCTTCTAAGGAAAAGCTATCAATTATTTAAAAATGATTCTTTTGGCTTTTCTATTTCGAACTAAATATATACTGACATTATACATGTTTAATGAAGACAAAAAGCTACAAACTTAGAAATAAGCAAATTATGAGCTTATGAGTCCAACAGCTTAAGTTTGCTTGACATTTGAACTCAAGTTTTGAATAAGCTTGAAATAAGCTATACAGATGAAACAAAAGGCAAAATAAGATATATACAAGTCCAATGGGCCAATATAAACAAGAAAATTGGACAGAAATAGTGTGAGCTTATGGTTAAGACAGTTAAGCTTTTGGCTTAACTTGGATGGAATTGGGCCTCTAAAGCCGTAATAAGCTTACACTAAAAGTAAATGAAAAATAATATGTATATAAGTTATATGAACAAGTATGCACAAGCATGTACACTCCAATCACTCATAAGCTTGTAATAAGCTCATAAGCTTTTACAAGATACACATCCAAACACCCTCAGAACTATTTGAAATGGCCAATTAAGCTGAGAATATAAGCTTGATAGGCCAAAATAAGACTTGAAGTAGCAAGATGGGCTGGTTGGCTTCAAAAAGCCAAACTCAACCTATGAAGATCACAGATGAGCTTTTGGTAAGCTTATGAAGTAGGCATCATTTCATCGCTTTGACTCGAATGCCGGTAAAATGGGACAAACAAAGCCGCATGTTCTCTATTTAATAGGCCGCAAGGTAGGATTTAAGCATAGGATCATTAAGTTGGGTGGATGAGCTTCACAAAAAGCTAAACCACTCAAGCTTATGATCATAAATGAGCTTATAAGAGCCGAAGGATGGTGCAAGTTCAATAAATTGAACTCAAGTGAGTGGGCAAACAACAAGCTCTAAAAGACTTATCAAATAAGCTCATGAGAGCTCAACCAACACTGAGACATTGAGTATGAATAGATAGCCTCACAAGAAGCCATAATTCACAAGCTCAAGCTTAGTGGGGAACTTTCCATAGGCTTGGGAAAACAACTCCACTTCCACTGCTTGTCAAGGGAAAGAGTTTGGTGGACAAAAGGTTGGAATGATTAAGCTACCTAAATAAGCAAATAAAGGACAAATAAGCATAAACATTACAACTAGACCACAAAGGCTACACAAATAAGCCAAATTAAAGTTAGGGCCAACTTCACAAGCTTTTGCAAGCTTGTGAACTTGACACCTAAACTCAGGCACAGGCATGGTTACGCATAAGGTGTACAAAAGAAACAAGGAAATAAGCGCTTTAAAAGTCGATTAAAAGTAAGATATTATTTTTCTAATTAAGAAGAGCATCTATATTTAAATATCCTAGAAGGTTATAAGCTAAATCTCAATAATGAGCACACAATAAAATTCTAGATTTTATTCAAAAAAAAAACAGTATCATTAAATTGACTAGTTTATGATCAAAGTTGACTTTGATCAACTTTGATCTGAATTTAACAACTAAATAAGACATATTAAGCTAAGAGAACATGAAATAAACAAGTATAAACAACTTAAAAACAGATTTGGTGAGTATGGCATTGAAAATCATCACGTTCAAAATGAGGATCAAAGAAGTGAATTTTTGACTTTGCTTGAATACATAATAGACTTATGGTTTGTTCGACCCTAAGGAACTCTATGTATCAAATATCAACCAAGAATAACAACTTTAGAATCAGCTAAGCACTTGAATCAGAGATGCCAAACACACCTTAAATAGAACTAAATTTAGCTATTCAATCCATATCATTGTATAAACTGATTTTATCAAATCCAGAGGTTTTCATTGGTTAAATTAGAACTTTTTCAAGATACATAAGTACACACAAAGGTATACCTAGGATTCTCAAAATTGAGCTTATGACAATGAAATGGAATTTCAAGCCAAATCAAATTCCAAAACATAACAAACTTATATTAAGCTATAATATCATTAACTAACAACAATTAAACACGTAAAAGAAGAAATTAAGACAGATAGATAACTTAAGCCATAAAAAGCAAAAATTGTAAAAAGTGGACTTACAAGGTGAATGAATCGAGACTTTGGAACCACGGATCAAAACCATAACCTATTGTCCTCCATAGGACTCTAATACCATGGCAATCCAATATGAACCATGCTCCAAGCTAAGATCACCAAGAACATTGATTTTTGATTTTCCATTGTATTTTTTTTTATGATTTTTGGTTTTAAAGACTACAACTGATTAAAGGTTTCTAAAAGCTTAAACAAGCTTTGTCGAGCTTATGATCTAATGAGTCCAATACAATAATCCAACAAAAAAGTAAATGACATAAAAATTAAAGGTAACTTGAAAATTTGAAATGTAAAAGATGACTTGCATTAAAATCAGAATGATATTTCATTACACTAATTGAGTTCCATTACACTAATAAAACTTGTAAATGATGTAAATAAAGAAAGCAATAAAGGTTACACTACATGATTAAACTAAGTCTAAATGACATTGGCTTAAGGCCAAGGTGTCTTTTTTCTTCTGTCTTTTCTTCCTCTTTTATAGTCTCAAAGACTTGGTGATCACTCAAAAGTCCTCTTTCAATCTCGAGCCTTTGAATTAGTCCAATTGATCTCAACCGCTAAAACACTTTTGGCGCCAAAAGTTGAATAGACAAATTTTATGGCGCTCGCTTTAATTAATGCATCATGGAGTGTTGCAGAGGGTTAGGGGGGAGAGTTTGGATAAGTTTAGTGGACCGTAAGCAAGAGGGTGGTCTTGGTGAAAACCGGGTAAAAATGGTGGTTTGGGGAAAAAGGTGTGAAGGGCATTTATGGGGGGGTAGTAGGCGAGGTGGTGGAGGGAGTGGGTAGTAAAGTAGAGGGTGAGCTGGAAGGGTGCGTGGAGGTGCAAGTGGTGGTGTTACAGTGGGGGGAGTCAGCAAGAAGAGGAAAAAGGGGTCCGGGTTTTGTAGTCGTTTGACTAGTTTTGACCAAAGGGTCCAAAAGGGAAGGGTCACAGGTTTGGCAGGGGTTCAAACTGCTTGACAAGTCTAGGCTTAGGTTAATATGACAAGGACCAAAGTGTAATTTTCCAATTCTTGAAGGACCATCTTTGCCAATATACCAAAGTTGTAACAAGGACCAAAATTGACAAGTTCCAATAGTACAAGGATTAGTTTTGACAATTTCAAATTTTTCCAGGGACCAAACTTGACATTTTTGAAAGTTTAGGGACCAAACTTGTAAATTTGTAATTTTAAATCTCAAGGACCAATTTTGACAACTTAAGAATCCCTAAGGACTTAAAATGATATTTTTCTTTATTTAGATTTACCAGGAACTGTTTTTGACAACTTTGAAACTGGGGACTAAAACCGCCAATTATGCAAACTTGATACGTTTTTCACCTGATTTTGATATTTTTGCATTTAAAACACATAAAACACTTATTTGTGATATTTTTATCATTTTGATGCATTTTTCGAGTGTTTTCGGATGTTTTTGCGCTTTAAATGGTACAAAAATGATGAGTATTTACACACTCATCAATCCCCCACACTAAGATATTGCTAGTCCCTAGCAATGATTTAGATCTTTAATGGATTTCATCTCTTTACCAAAAGCCATTACTTCTGGAGTAGCCAAATGTTTCAGTTCAAGTAAGAACCTTGGTACACCGATAACCAAATGATTTTGAGCAAATCACCAACTGCTTGATTTGTCTTTACCGTAAGCCGCTCTTTCGACTAGCCAACTCTTTAGATAAATTATCAATATTATCTTTGGTGAGCTGATTACCAATTATGGTTTTTCAACTGCCTTTACCACAAGCCATAACCTTCATAGGCTAGCCAACTCATTCGCTTATTAGGATATGGCGAGTTGAGGTACCATACAAATTTAGGCAAATTGCAAGCCATAAACGGATTTGATATATCTTTACCAAGAGCCGCTTTCTCGGATTAGCCAATCCTTATGTGTGTTAGACATGTGGATGATTACCATTTGTTGTATTTAGTGCAAAACACTAATACCAAATGAAAATTTTTTTTAAATTTTGGTCATTTTTGGGGAAAAGGGCATACAAAGGTATATAGTGATCAAATTCGCAGAATTCCTCATTACTTATTATGAATATTGTCCTCAATATTCAAAGCTAAGTGGGATAATACAACTATTATTTTATTTTCAGATTTTTACAATTTTTTTTTTTTTTTTTTTTTAAAATATATAACATGTGGGCACACCCCCACACTTAAAGTAGTTAGAAAGAAAATAAATATGGGTGAAAACCCATATTGTATGGCTGTTTGATAACCAAGTCACTAGCTTGACTTGACCCAATTAAATTGTTCATGGGGAAGTGGAGGGATAGCCACTCAAAGATTTTGAGAAATTGGATGGGATTGCCACTGCATTATGAATAATCATAACTAAGATGAGTCTAAGAATCTTAGAAAGAAACTCAGAAAAAGCGAGAAGAATCTTTATGATTTTTACTTATAAAAGAAAGGGAAAATATTTTTGTATTTTTATCTTTTATATATATATGTAAAAAGAAAAAAAATTCCTTACAAACCTCGAAGGGATCGGGTCCCGATGACTCAAGAATCGAAATGTACCAACAACCAAATGTTGAATCGAGGACTCATCAAACCGCAAGTTGTGTGCAAGGAAAAAATGTTTTTTATTTTATATTGTTTATTGAAAAGAAATATGATACAAGATAAGTAATCACTACCTCCTCTTGTGTCAGGTTTACCACGCCTAGCTAATCACTTGTGAATGATTAATCAGAATAAATATGCCCCGATGCCCTAAGTTGAATGATAAAGTATAATATACAAATAAGGATAGGTATTTCAACAAAATACAAAATACAAGTCATAATACGAAGACAAATTACTGCAAGAACGGCGCCAAAATTTGATTCCTCCCTAACTACCTTTTTATTTCTCCGTCACACTTATCAACCGCCAGAACGGTCAACCGTAACAGATGATAAAGGGCGACGTACCGGGTTAATGAGTTTACCAAGGATTAAAATATCCTGGATCGCTTATGTCCGGGAGCGCGGACGTTACAACAATGACTTGTGAATTGTTGAAAATAATATTAGTATAGGAAATCGGAATCGATTGACTAACACTAGGAATGAATAGTAATAGCTCATTGCCTACGCCATTAAAACGCATAATCGTAAAACCTAAAAACGGAAAGATATATGCAAACGACGCTAACCTAAATTAAACGTAAAACGATAAAACAAATCAATATAACTATAGTAGGGATCTACATGTTTTAGCGACTTAAATGCAAATTAAAGGAAATAAAAGATAAAATATATTAAATAAACGCTATCACTATTTTTAAAATGATGAACGTTTAAAACCTAAAACGTGACGCTTAAATAAAATTACGTGAACGCACAAAATAAAACGTGAGTATAAAGAAATAAAAGGCCTACAAATATGAAAATGAAATTTTTACAATCCTAATAATAAAAGAAAATTATTAGAAAAAGAAAATTATTTTTAAAACTATTTATTTAATTATTATTAATTAAAAACTATTTATTAAGTATTTAAAATGCAATAAAATATAAGAAAATACAAAATTAACCTAGAAAAATGAAATTTAAATTTAGAAAAATCTAAAATATTAGAAAACTAATTTTAAAACTGAAAAGATATTTTTTATGCTTTTTATTTATTTATTATTAATTATTTACTATTATTAATTACTAAAAACTATCATAGATTTATTAAAAATATTAAATGAATAAAGAAAAATCTGAAACTTTTACAAAATTCTAAAATAAATAAAAGAAGCTAGGAAAAATATAAAAACTATATGTGCTTAATGAAAATAAGCTAATAAGCAAATAAGCTTCTAAGGAAAAGCTATCAATTAGCTTAAAAATGATTCTTTTTGGCTTTTCTATTTCTGGAACTAAATATATACTGACATTATACATGTTTAATGAAGACAAAAAGCTACAAACTTAGAAATAAGCAAATTATGAGCTTATGAGTCCAACAGCTAAGCTTTGGCTTGATCTGTTGGAACTCAAGCTTGGAATAAGCTTGAAATAAATACGATGAAACAAAAGGCAAAATAAGATATATACAAGTCCAATAGGCCAATATAAACAAGAAAATTGGACAGAAATAGTGTGAGCTTATGGTTAAGACAGTTAAGCTTTTGGCTTAACTTGTATGGAATTGAGGCCTCTAAAGCTCAGTAATAAGCTCCACACTGAAAAGTAAATGAAAAATAATATGTATATAAGTTATATGAACAAGTATGCACAAGCATGTACACTGACAATCACTCATAAGCTTGTAATAAGCTCATAAGCTTTTACAAAGATATACAGATCCAAACACCCTCAGAACTATTTGAAATGGCCAATTAAGCTGAGAATATAAGCTTGATAGGCCAAAATAAGACTTGAAGTAGCAAGATGGGCTGGTTGGCTTTCCAAAAAGCCAAAACTCAACCTATGAAGATCACAGATGAGCTTTTGGTAAGCTTATGAAGTAGGCATCATTTCACTGCTTTGACTCGCTGAATGCCGAAAATGGGACAAACAAAGCCGCCATGTTCTATTTAATAGGTCAGCAAGGTAGGATTTAAGCAAGGATCATTAAGTGGGTGGATGAGCTTCACAAAAAGCTAAACCACTTAAGCTTATGATCATAAATGAGCTTATAAGAGCTGAAGGTAATGGTGCAAGTTCAATAAATTGAACTGTTGTGAGTGGGCAAACAACAAGCTCTAAAAGACTTATCAAATAAGCTCATGAGAGTTCAACCAACACCAGACATTGAGTATGAATAGATAGCCTCACAAGAAGCCGTAATTCACAAGCTCAAGCTTAGGGGAACTTTCCATAGGCTTGGGAAAACAACTCCACTTCCAATCGCTTGCTTCAAAGGAAAGAGTTTGGTGGGACAAAAAGGTTGGAATGATTAAGCTACCTAAATAAGCAAATAAGGGACAAATAAGCATAAACATTACAACTAGACCACAAAGGCTACACAAATAAGCCAAATTCACAAGCTAGGGCCAACTTCACAAGCTTTTGCAAGCTTGTGAACTTGACACCTAAACTCGTGTACGTGGCATGGTTATGCATAAGGTGTACAAAAGAAACAAGGAAATAAGCAGATTAAAAGCTGATTAAAAGTAAGATATTATTTTTCTAATTAAGAAGAGCATCTATATTTAAATATCCTAGAAGGTTATAAGCTAAATCTCAATAATGAGCACACAATAAAATTCTAGATTTTATTCAAAAACAGTATGACAAATTTGACTTTATGAGTTTATGATCAAAGTTGACTTTGATCAACTTTGATCTGAATTTAACAACTAAATAAGACATATTAAGCTAAGAGAACATGAAATAAACAAGTATAAACAACTTAAAAGCATTTGGTGAGTATGGCATTGAAAATCATCACAGTGTTCAAATGAGGATCAAAGAAGTGAATTTTTGACTTTTGCTTGAATACATAATAGACTTATGGTTTGTCTGACCCTAAGGAACTCTATGTATCAAATATCAACCAAGAATAACAACTTTAGAATCAGTTAAGCACTCTTGAATCAGTATTGCCAAACACACCTTAAATAGAACTAAATTTAGCTATTCAATCCATATCATTGTATAAACTGATTTTATCAAATCCAGAGGTTTTCATTGGTTAAATTAGAACTTTTTCAAGATACATAAGTAGTCACACAAAGGTATACCTAGGATTCTCAAAAATTGAGCTTATGATGAAATTTGAAATGGAATTTCAAGCCAAATCAAATTCCAAAACATAACAAACTTATATTAAGCTATAATATCATTAACTAACAAAATTAAACACGTAAAAGAAGAAATTAAGATGATAGATAACTTAAGCCATAAAAAGCAAAAATTGTAAAAAGTGGACTTACAAGGTGAATGAACTGAGACTTTGGAACCAAGGATCAAAACCATAACCTATTGTCCTCCATAGGACTCTAATACCATGGCAATCCAATATGAACCATGCTCCAAGCTAAGATCACCAAGAACATTGATTTTTGATTTTCCATTGTATTTTTCTATATTTTTTATGATTTTTGGTTTTAAAGACTACAACTGATTAAAGGTTTCTAAAAGCTTAAACAAGCTGTCGAGCTTATGTGATCTAATAGAGTCCAATAACAACAATAATCCAACAAAAAAGTAAATGACATGAAAATTAAAGGTAACTTGAAAATTTGAAATGTAAAAGATGACTTGCATTAAAACTGTAAATGATATTTCATTACACTAATTTGAGTTCCATTACACTAATAAAACTTGTAAATGACAAGAAATAAAGAAAGCAATAAAGGTTACACTACATGATTAAACTAAGTCTAAATGACATTGGCTTAAGGCCAAGGTGTCTTTTTTCTTCTGTCTTTTCTTCCTCTTTTATAGTCTCAAAGACTTTGGTGATCACTCAAAAGTCCTCTCATTCAATATGAGCCTTTGAATTAGTCCAATTGATCTCAACCGTTTAAAACACTTTTGGCGCCAAAAGTTGAATAGATACTTATGGCGCTTCGCTTAATTAATGCATCATGGAGTGTTGCAGAGGGTTGGGGAGAGTTTGGATAAGTTTAGTGGACCGTAAGCTAAGTAGGGTGGTCTGGTGAAACCGTGGGTAAAATAGTGGTTTGGGGAAAAAGGGTGTGAAGGGCATTTATTGTGGAGGGTAGTAGTGGCAGAGGTGGTGGAGGGAGTGGGTAGAAGTAGAGGGCACTGGAAGGGTGGTGGAGGCAAGGTGGTGGTGGTGTGAAAAGGTGAAGTTGGGGAAGAGGGAAAAAGGGGTCCGGTTTTGTAGCTGTTTGACTAGTTTTGACCAAAGGGTCCAAAGGGAAGGGTCACAGTTTGGTGGGTTCAAATGCTTTTGACAAGTCTAGGCTTAGGTTAATATGACAAGGACCAAAGTGTAATTTTCCAATTCTTGAAGGACCATCTTTGCCAATATACCAAAGTTGTAACAAGGACCAAAATTGACAAGTTCCAATAGTACAAGGATTAGTTTTGACAATTTCAAATTTTCCAGGGACCAAACTTGACATTTTTGAAAGTTTAGGGACCAAACTTGTAAATTTGTAATTTTAAATCTCAAGGACCAATTTTGACAACTTAAGAATCCCTAAGGACTTAAAATGATATTTTTCTTTATTTAGATTTACCAGTGGACTGTTTTGACAATTTTTAAAACTTGAGGGACTAAAACTGCCAATTATGCAAACTTGATACGTTTTTCACCAGATTTTGATATTTTTGCATTTAAAACACATAAAACACTTATTTGTGATATTTTTATCATTTTGATGCATTTCAGTGTTTTCGATGTTTTGCATTTAAATGGTACAAAAATGATGAGTATTTACACACTCATCAATCTCCACACTAAGATATTGCGTCCCTAGCAATGATTTAGATCTTTTAATGGATTTCATCTCTTTACCAAAAGCCATTACTTCTGGAGTAGCCAAATGTTTCAGCTCAAGTAAGAACCTTGGTACACCGATAACCAAATGATTTTGAGCAAATCACCAAATTTTCAACGCTTTTGATTTGTCTTACCGAGGCCGCTATTTCGACTCAACTCTTAGATAAATTATCAATATTATCTTTGGTGAGTCGATTACCAATTATGGTTTTTCAATTGCCTTTACCACAAGCCATAACCTTATGCTAGCCAACTCATTCACTTATTAGGATATGGCGAAGTTGAGGTACCATACAAATTTAGGCAATTGCAAGCCATAAACGATTTGATATATCTTACCAAGAGCCGTTTGCTCCCGGATTAGCCAATCCTTAAGTGTGTTAGACATGGTGGATTGATTACCATTTGTTGTATTTAGTGTAAAACACTAATACCAAATGAAAATTTTTTAAATTTTGGTCATTTTTGGGGAAAAGGGCATACAAAGGTATATAAGTGATCAACGTATTCTCATTGACTTATTATGAATATTGTCCTCAATATTCAAAGCTAAGTGGGATAATACAACTATTATTTTATTTTTCTTGCATTACAATTTTTTTTTTTTTTTTTTCAAAATATATATAACACACACCCCACACTTAGGTGGTAGAAAGTGGGAAGACAGAAATATGGGTGAAAACCCATGTATGGCTTGTTTGATAACCAAGTCACTAGCTTGACTTGACCCAATTAAATTGTTCATGGAAGAGTGGGATAGCCACTCAAAGATTTGTAGAAATTGGAGTGGGATCGCCACTCACAGAATTATGAATAATCATCACTAAGATGAGTCTAAGAATCTTAGAAAGAAACTCGTAAAAGTTTAGAAGAATCTTTATGATTTTATAAAAAGAAAGGGAAAATATTTTTGTATTTTTATCTTTTATATATATATGTACAAAAGAAAGAAAATTTTACAACCGCCGAGAGGGAATCGGTCTGACAGAGCTCAAGAATCAGAATGTAACAACCAAATGTTGTAATCGGGACCATCAAATGGGCAAGTTGTGTAAAGGAAAAATTTTTTTATTTTATATTGTTTATTGAAAAGAAATATGATATAAAGATAAGTATCACTACCTCCTGTGCTTGGTCGTTTACCACGCTAGCTAATCTTGTGAATGATTAATCAGAATAAATATGCCCCGACTGCCCTAAGTTGAATGATAAAGTATAATATACAAATAAGGATAGGTATTTCAACAAAATACAAAATACAAGTCATAATACGCAGTATCACTCAACCAAGGCTAAAAATTTGATTCTCCCCGAACACTTTATTTCTCCGCCACACTTATCAACTGGCGAACGGTCAACCGTATCAGATGATAAAAGGCGCATGCTCGAAGTTAATGGAGTTTACCAAGGATTAAAATATCCTGGATCGCTTATGTCCCGTGAGGCGCGACGCTCGTACAATGACTTGTGAATTGTTGAAAATAATATTAGTAGGAAATCAGTGAATCGATTGACTAACACTAGGAATGTGAATAGTAATAGCTCTCACAATGCCTACGCCATTAAAAACGCACAATCGTAAACCTAAAAACGTGAAAGATATATATAAACGTGACGCTTAACCTAAATTAAACGCGAACGTATAAAACAAATCGAATATAACTAGTAGGATTTACATGTTTTAGTGACTTAAATGCAAATTAAAGGAAATAAAAGATAAAATATATTAAATAAACGCTATCACTATTTTTAAAATGATGAACGTTTAAAACTCAAACGCTTAAATAAAATTACGTAAACGAACAAAATAAAACGTGAGTTTAAAGAAATAAAAGGCCTACAAATATGAAAATGAAATTTTTACAATCCTAATAATAAAAGAAAATTATTAGAAAAGAAAATTATTTTTAAAACTATTTATTTAATTATTATTAATTAAAAACTATTTATTAAGTATTTAAAATGCACCAAAATATAAGAAAATACAAAATTAACCTAGAAAAATGAAATTTAAATTTAGAAAAATCTAAAATATTAGAAAACTAATTTTAAAACTGAAAAGATATTTTTTATGCTTTTTATTTATTTATTATTAATTATTTACTATTATTAATTACTAAAAACTATCATAGATTTATTAAAAATATTAAATGAATAAAGAAAAATCTGAAACTTTTACAAAATTCTAAAATAAATAAAAGAAGCTAGGAAAAATATAAAAACTATATGTGCTTAATGAAAATAAGCTAATAAGCAAATAAGCTTCTATGAAAAGCTATCAATTAGCTTAAAATGATTCTTTTTGGCTTTTCTATTTCCGAACTAAATATATACTAACATTATACATGTTTAATGAAGACAAAAAGCTACAAACTTAGAAATAAGCAAATTATGAGCTTATGAGTCCAATGCTTGCTTTTGGCTTGATATGGAACTCAAGCTTGGAATAAGCTTGAAATAAGCTATACAGATGAAACAAAAGGCAAAATAAGATATATACAAGTCCAATGGGCCAATATAAACAAGAAAATTGGACAAATAGTGTGAGCTTATTAAAGCAGTTAAGCTTTTGGCTTAACTTGGATGGAATTGAGGCCTCTAAAGCCTGTAATAAGCTCCACACTAAAAAGTAAATGAAAAATAATATGTATATAAGTTATATGAACAAGTATGCACAAGCATGTACACTGACAATCACTCATAAGCTTGTAATAAGCTCATAAGCTTTTACAAGATAATAAAGATCCAAACACCCTTGCAACTATTTGAAATGGCCAATTAAGCCGAGAATATAAGCTTGATAGGCAAAATAAGACTGAAGTAGCAAGATGGGTCTGGTTGGTTTTCAAAAAGCCAAAACTCAACCTATGAAGATCACGATGAGCTTTTGGTAAGTTTGAAGTAGGCATCATTTCATCACTGCTTTTGACTCAAAGGAATGCCGAGTAAAATGGACAAACAAAGCTGCATGTACTCATTTAATAGGCCTAAGTGATTTAGTTACGTGATCATTAAGTTGGGTGGATGAGCTTCACAAAAAGCTAAACCACTCAAGCTTATGATCATAAATGAGCTTATAAGAGCTGAAGGTAATGGTGCAAGTTCAATAAATTGAAATCATGTAGTGGGCAAACAACAAGCTCTAAAGACTTATCAAATAAGCTCATGAGAGCTCAACCAACACTGAGACATTGAGTATGAATAGATAGCCTCACAAGAAGCCATAATTCACAAGCTCAAGCTTAGTGGGGAACTTTCCATAGGCTTGGGAAAACAACTCCACTTCCACTGCTTGCTTCAAAGGGAAAGAGTTTGGTGGGACAAAGAGGTTGGAATGATTAAGCTACCTAAATAAGCAAATAAGGGACAAATAAGCATAAACATTACAACTAGACCACAAAGGCTAACAAATAAGCCATCACAAGTTAGGGTTAACTTCACAAGCTTTTGCAAGCTTGTGAACTTGACACTAAACTCAAGTAATGGGCATGGTTACGCATAAGGTGTACAAAAGAAACAAGGAAATAAGCGTTAAAAGTTGATTAAAAGTAAGATATTATTTTTCTAATTAAGAAGAGCATCTATATTTAAATATCCTAGAAGGTTATAAGCTAAATCTCAATAATGAGCACACAATAAAATTCTAGATTTTATTCAAAAACAGTATTGACAAATTGATTGAGTTTATGATCAAAGTTGACTTTGATCAACTTTGATCTAAATTTAACAACTAAATAAGACATATTAAGCTAAGAGAACATGAAATAAACAAGTATAAACAACTTAAAACAGATTGGTGAGTATGGCATTGAAAATCATCACAGTGTTCAAATGAGGATCAAAGAAGTGAATTTTTGACTTTTGCTTGAATACATAATAGACTTATGGTTTGTCCACCCTAAGGAACTCTATGTATCAAATATCAACCAAGAATAACAACTTTAGAATCGCTTAAGCACTCTTGAATCGTAGATGCCAAACACACCTTAAATAGAACTAAATTTAGCTATTCAATCCATATCATTGTATAAACTGATTTTATCAAATCCAGAGGTTTTCATTGGTTAAATTAGAACTTTTTCAAGATACATAAGTAGTCACACAAAGGTATACCTAGGATTCTCAAAAATTGAGCTTATGATGCTGAAATGGAATTTCAAGCCAAATCAAATTCCAAAACATAACAAACTTATATTAAGCTATAATATCATTAACTAACAACAATTAAACACGTAAAAGAAGAAATTAAGACAGTATAGATAATAAGCCATAAAAAGCAAAAATTGTAAAAAGTGGACTTACAAGGTGAATGAACTGAGACTTTGGAACCAAGGATCAAAACCATAACCTATTGTCCTCCATATAGACTCTAATACCATGGCAATCCATTATGAACCATGCTCCAAGCTAAGATCACCAAGAACATTGATTTTTGATTTTCCATTGTATTTTCTCTATTTTTATGATTTTGGTTTTAAAGACTACAACGATTAAAGGTTTCTAAAAGCTTAAACAAGCCTTTGTGAGCTTATGTGATCTAATAGAGTCCAATAACAATAATCCAACAAAAAAAAGTAAATGACATGAAAATTAAAGGTAACTTGAAAATTTGAAACGTAAAAGATGACTTGCATTAAAACTGTAAATGATATTTCATTACACTAATTTGAGTTCCATTACACTAATAAAACTTGTAAATGACAGTAAATAAAGAAAGCAATAAAGGTTACACTACATGATTAAACTAAGTCTAAATGACATTGGCTTAAGGCCAAGGTGTCTTTTTTCTTCCTGTTTTTCTTCCTTTTATAGTCTCAAGACTTTGGTGATCACTCAAAAGTCCTTCTTTCAATCTGAGCCTGAATTAGTCCATTGATCTCAACCGCTTAAAACACTTTTGGCGCCAAAAGTTGAATAGATGTACTATGGCGCTCGCTTTAATTAATGCATCATGGAGTGTTGCAGAGGGTTAGGGAGAGTTGGATAAGTTTAGTGGACCGTAAGCTAAGAGGGTGGTCTGGTGAAAACCGTGGTAAAAATGGTGGTTCGGGGAAAAAGGTGTGGGGCATTTATTGTGGGGTAGTGTGTGCAGGTGGTGGAGGAGTGGGTGAAAAGAGTAGGTGAGCCGGGAAGGGTGGTGGAGTGCATGCAGCATGTGCTAAAGCAGTGAAGTTGGAAGAATAAGAGGGAAAGGGGTCCGGTTTTGTAGTCGTTTGACTAGTTTTGACCAAAGGGTCCAAAAGAAGGGTCACAGTTTGGCAGGGTTCAAATCTGTTTTGACAAGTCTAGGCTTAGTTAATATGACGGACCAAAGTGTAATTTTCCAATTCTTGAAGGACCATCTTTGCCAATATACCAAAGTTGTAACAAGGACCAAAATTGACAAGTTCCAATAGTACAAGGATTAGTTTTGACAATTTCAAATTTTTCCAGGGACCAAACTTGACATTTTGAAAGTTCGTGGACCAAACTTGTAAATTTGTAATTTTAAATCTCAAGGACCAATTTTGACAACTTAAGAATCCCTAAGGACTTAAAATGATATTTTTCTTTATTTAGATTTACTGTGACCTGCTTTTGACAACTTTTGAAACTTGGGGACTAAAACGCCAATTATGCAAACTTGATACGCTTTTTCATCGATTTTGATATTTTTGCATTTAAAACACATAAAACACTTATTTGTGATATTTTATCATTTTGATGCATTTCAGTGTTTTCGGATGTTTTTGTAGTTTAAATGGTACAAAAATGATGAGTATTTACACACTATCATCAAGATCGAATCTCTTTTTCTCCTTATCGCCAAGCTCATCATACATCTTTTGGTCCTGTCCATTCTCAGAAATCAAAGTTCCATCTTCACCAGATCAAGTATATCTCTAGTAGTTTCAACTCGGTTAGGTCCTTCATCAATGGATTTGAGAATGTTAACCCCATTTTCTTTTCCAAGACAAGATAACTGATTCGCTGAGCCCAAGAGTCATAGTCGGGCCACAAGCATGGGTGGACGAGTGTCTCGAACCAAATGCTGAACATCCTCGCAACAATGGAGATGATTGTAGAACGCGGTGGTAGACATGATGACAAGTTAAACGAGATTTTATAACTCTATGATTAAACCGAGAAATAGATTCTTTCACCGGATTTTATCAATCAAGAGAAAACCGATTTAAAGGAAATCACTCAAGTCGCTAGGAAATTGTGAACTAAGTCGCTAAGTGCTAAGTCGCTAAAGCCTAAGTCGTTATGTAACAACCGCTACAATCCAAGTCGCTAACAAAATTTTGGCGAGAATTGCTAAGCACCAAGTTGCTAAATATTCAAGTCGCTAAAAGAACTCGCTAGGTACCAACTTGCTAACACCAAGTCGCTAACAAAATAAAGTACAAGTCGCTAACTTCAATTGTCGCTACCGTAGTGAGATTCCACTATTTGTACCGTTTGTTGGCTTGTCTCACTAGGGTGTCGCTAGGCCTAAGTCGCTAACTCCACAAACTGAATTGCTACCAAAATGTAAAGCAAGTCGCTAGCAAGAAAGCTATCAGATGTCAAGTCGCTAGCTAGAAAACTTCACAAACACCACTTTTCAATCCAAAACAACCCAACCAAGATGATTCAAGCTTACCAAATGAAAACCTAAACACTTGTGATGATTCTAAACACAAAAGTACTAACAAAATCCAAGCTTTAACACAAGAAATCAACCAAATGATGCAAAAACCACTAAACTTTTTCAAACTCAAAACCCACCTAAAAACCACTAGAAATCCAAAGATGTGTAAGATATGATCTAACCATGGCTCTTGATACCAATTGTAGGATATTGGATTTCACATACACATCAAACCATAACACAAAGTAGGCGAATAAGTGGAATTCTAGAGAGAGAAAGTTAGAGGTTTAGGGAACTTTAGTGAGAGAAAGAAAATTCTTATTATGAGCTCCAACTCTCTACCTTGGTAGGTAGAGAGTATTTATAGTCTTACAATAAAACGCCACACAACGGCCGTGGATCGCATACAAGTGGGTAAAGGCCCGTCCGCCCTCCACTTGTTACTAAACTAAAATACTACTTAACATAAAAGTACTATGACTACGAGCTTTCTAACGATTACATATACTGAGGTGACCACTTTTAATATTCTGAATTTCTAATTCCTAACAGGTCCAATAAGAGTAGCATGATTTCTCACCCCAATTTAGTTAAAAACGAAGATAAAAGTGGGGCTATGAAACTCACCTCAAACAAGCAAAGCACAAACAATCACTAGCAATGCAGATAATAGCCTAACTCAACAAGAACTAATTGACTCGGACAACCTATTATATATAAACCAATTTTAATATGTTTTCTAATTTCAATATTATCTACCCCTAATATATTCCAATTCTTATCTCCAAAATGTCTCGCTTTCATTATTTAATACAAGCTGCCAGTATCATCGTGGTATCGATCCGACAAGACTCCATGAATGCACTATATCTCTAACAATGTCACTCATAACGACACAATGAATTTAAAGATAAGTTTATAGTTTAATAAGTTTCAAATCATTAGATCTTAGTTAACAAACCGCCTACGAATAGGACAAACCGCTTAGTAAATAAGACAAACCGCTTCAAAAAACGAATACGGTAGACAAACCTATAAACTTTGGATCAAACCGCTTCAAAGAAATACCATTAGAGGACAAACCGCGCTTTATAGAAACATTCAAAAACTAAAGTTTTCAATCTAAAACAGTCCAACCACGATGATTCAAACCTTCCAAACCAAAACCTAAACACTTATAATGATTCTAAACACAAAAGTACTATCAAAATTCAAACTTTAACACTAGAAATGATCCAAATGATGAAAACTACTCTAAACTCATTCAAACCCTAAAACCTTATGAAAACCACTAGAAATCCAAGAACATGAAAGTTAGATGATCAAACCATGGCTCTTGATACCAAATGTAACATATTGGTTTTTCACAATCACACAAACAAACAATATATGGGGCGTATGAAATGAGTTTAGAGAAAGAAAGTGGAAGAGAGTTGGGAACTATAGTGAGACAAAGGAAAATGAATTATGAAAGCTCCAACCCTTTGCCTTGCTAGGCAAAGGGTATTTATAGGTTCATACAAGACACGCCTCCTACCGTCAGGATCGCATACAAAGGGGTAAAGACCGTCTCTCTGTCCTCCACTGTTACTTAACAAACTACTTATTAACACTAAATGACTATGATACGAAGCTTCTAACTAATACATATACTTGAGGTGACAAACTCTTAAATTACGTGGATTTTCTAAATCCTAACATGAATGCTACCCTAGACTAAGGCAATATCTACCACATATCTATCTATTCTAGTTAAAGACATAAGCAAATCAAAAGAGTTTAAGTAGGTGTTGATCCCAGCTGAGTAATTGATCTAATTGATTGAGCTAGATACATCTAACACAAACAAAGTATAGCAAGTCGCCTTGAACAAAGCTTAAACACTATGCGGATTCTAATGTTTAATGACAAAGAGAATAATTAACAAAGTTTGTTCCGACAAAACACTTCAATATATTATTACTTAATACTCAAAAGTATTAGGTTACAAAACCTTAAGTGATCGAATTTTAGAATAACGTGACTCTTAATTTAACCTAGGACCTCCTTTTATAGGCTAAGGAGTCCTAATTGGTTTTCAATAAATTTCTATACAAGATACATCTTATAGAATCTTTTCTATATTTATCTAACGACTATACAATATCACATAAGCAATACTAACTATTTGTAATTGAAGCGTTTGTACTGCTTAGTATATTTCTCTCGCAATTCAACAGCTTAAGTCTAACAATACTAACACTTAACCTTTGAAGATAAACCGCCTTTTGCTAAATTCCAACAATCCTCCCAAAACTTGTGATTTCCTTGCAAATTAACAAGTTTCTAGAATAAGTCTTGTTCTTCATGATGTTGGGGAATTTGCAAACACCTACCGTCTAAGCTGGAATGAAGATCTTGTTCACCAAATTCTTGCCATTTCATTATCTTCAAATTTCAATCTTGAAGATAACATTGCTATCATTGTCTTCATTCTGAGTGGATACTTTCTCCATTAGCATAAACCAATCATGTATACTTGTATAAACATGATGTACACCACGATCCATATATAATCCAAGTAGTTTCTGAACTGCATCTTGACTCAAAGTCCACAAAAGGATCAGCTCAAACAATCTTTCCAGCTTCTACCCAAAGCTCATGCTCCTTTCATCGATCTAGTTTATAATTTAACTTCTGTTGTACCAGTTCCCATAATCTTATCAGATCATCTCTATCAAAATATTTGCACATATCTGCAAATGTCTTGTACATCTCCACAATATCACCAACTCTGATGATCTTCCATGCTTTCTCAAATCTAACACTATAAATCTCCCACCAATTATCTGATGATTGGTCTATAAAGTTCTACATGCATGCCTTCATCAGTTGTATGATTGATAATATCAAATAGTTCAATATTAAGTGTCCATTTCCGATAATGCTCGTATTTTTATATCATTTATATGGATTTACTTGTTTTCCTATATATTTCACTTTTAGGTAAATTACGCAGCATTGGAGCTAAAGAGACGAGATTTGGAGATTTTCTAAGAGATATGATAGTATGCCCACTGTGAAGAAGCTACTGCACTCCACTCTTACATTACGCCGTAGTAGCTAGCAAGTGACTGTAAGAACAACTCACAGCTAATTATGACGTAACTACCAATTATGATTACGCCAGAACCAACTAGGTCAGGATGTTCTACACCGCCATCGGATATGTCGTAATCCTTCCAATGATTATGCATAATCAATACTAAAGTAACTCAGATCCAAGATACGTCAAACTCATTTCATGTGTTTACCAGAACCAAATTTTACGAGAGCATTATTATGGAATTATATAGGTTACGACGTAACTCTCAACTCAAGTTAATCAGAACTAGATCGCTACTTATAAATACAAGCCCTAATTTCTGATTTCACATCATTCACTCCACACTAAAAGCAGAGAACGTGATTGGGGTCCAAAGGCGATCTTGAAGAGCATACGAAGCCATCTCCAAGGGAGAAATCACTCCCTAACGATAAGCATTAGCGATTATCATTTCTTTTACTTTAGATACATGTATTTCATTATGTCAAACATTGAATCTTTTGTTTCTTTTAATATGATCGGCTAAGCATCTTTAGTTCTAGCCTAGTTATGATTCCTTAATTTTTGTTTACGCTACATGCTTCCGTATAATTGTTTCTAGTGTATGCATGCATAGTTCGTTGGTAGCTACCCTAGTTTCTAGAGTTTTGAATGGCGTAGTGTCTAGTTGCTTAGAGATTGACCAACCTGACTCTAACTAAGTAGATGAGTGGAAGGGTAAGAACACCAATTGATCTAATTCTTCTTCGCTTGTGCGAATCGACCAAATGATCACCTGCCGTTTGGATGAACTTAAGAAGTTAGGGATGAGTGTCTAAGATGCTAGCACTCATTGTTACTTAATCTTGCATGTAGAGGTACTTAATGACTGGCTTAGGACTAAAAACAACTGGAATTTCAAGTGGTAGTAGCTTGATCTCCGGGGAAGCTTTTGTCGATAAGTTAGGATGAATTGACCAAATATTGTCCTAGCGACTTAAACCTCCACTTGAATCAATTGGAAGTAGTTAGACGTGAACATAACATGATAGGATGAGTAACTAGGTTAACACATTCTTTACTCCTATTGATCACAAATCTAGTTTATTTGCTTTCATTTCTTGTTACTTTGTTTATTAATCATTTCAAACCTTAAAACAATTAAAACCAAGGGATAACTTAGACTTAATTAGAATCACAAAGCTTTTGGATCACCTCAGCTTTACTGACATTATACATACACGACCGCACACCGCTCATGAGCAAGATAAGTGGTGGACCATAGGTAAACTAGACTTTATAAATATTAAAACATGGTCGAAAACCCGCATCAAGTTTTTACCAAGTACGGAGTTATAATAGGATTTTCATTAAGTCTTTTATTTTTGTTTTATTATGAATTTTATTTTCTCACGACATTTTTTCAAGTTTCAAAAATTATGGAAATTATAAACATTGATGATCTCACTCTTGAAGAATATTTGGCATTGACTAGGGATGAACAAGGGTCGGGGCTCGTTAGGCTCGGCTATTGAGCTAACGTCCGTTGAGATCAAAGAACAATTTATGAGGGAGCTACAAGCTAACCCTTTCTAAAAAGAGACGAAGATTTATGAACACGCTGAAAATGTCTTGTACATCCAAGCCTTTTCAACATACGGTGTTTCATGACGCATCGGGCAAGAAGAAGATGGATTGAGATTTCACAGGCAAATGATACGGGCTCTCCTAAAAAGCATTTCATTCAAAGATATTGTCCTATTCAAGATATCTAATCACTTATGGAGATCACACAATTTTAAACAAGAAGAATATGAAACGCGTTTCAACCTTGGGATAGATACAATCCACCTTCTACAAGGTCCCATTCATGACCTAAACAACCAAAAAAGGTCAACATTTTCTACAAAGGTATCAACGGCTTCAAGACGGACTTCGGAATACTGGGACCAATTCCAAGCATGAACCCTACCCTCACCATTGAATCCATTCAAAATGGTGATCATTTCAAAAATGGCACGATGGAGGAAGCCAAAGAAGCCTAGGCGGAAATCTTGAAGGAATTGCCGCCATTACTAGCAAGCTTGAAAATCTAGGTCGGGACATGCTCAAGTCAGTGAATGTGTTCATGCTATCTAAGTTGGATGTGAATGCCGGAGGAGACATCTCACAAAAAATTGTCCTCTCGTTAATGATGATAGCAAGGTTGATGAAGTGAAATATGGTGAAAATCGATCGCTTCAAGTGGGCAAATGGAACGGAATGACTATCATGGGGACCTCCTACATATTACAAAGTGTACTTTCGGGAAAGAAGATCTAATTGGAGGACACAATCACAAATACCAAGACTGACTAAAAGACAAAAGGAGCAAGAAGAATGGCTTAAGAACTTTCAAGAAAGCACAAAGAAAAGCCCTTTTAGTCATGACGAATCGCTAAAAATTTTTGAAACCATGATTGGCAAGCTTAGCGATAAGGTACTGATGAGTGTGTAAATACCATCATTTTGGTTAAATCGAATCGCAAAACACTTAAAATGCTCGTAAATGCATCAAAATACTGCAAATATCTCAAAAGTGCATTTTATATGTTTCAGATGCAAAATGTTTAAAATCAGATGAAAAATGAGCTTGTTTGATAATTGGCGCCTCAAATTCCCCAAGTTTCAAAAGTTGTCCAAATAGTCCTCGAGCACTTATTTCAAAAGAAAAGTCACCAAAGGTCTTTTTAAAATCATAACTTGTCATAATTAGTCCTTTGGTGAAAAATGTCAAAAGTTTTGAGAAATTACAAGTTTGGTCCTTCAAGTTTCAAATTTGGCAAAATAGTCCTTGGAAGTTTGAAAATGTCTATTTTAATCCTTGTACTATTGAAGCTTTTCCTTTTTGGTCCCTTGAAACAACTTTGCAAAATTGGGCAAATTTTGGTCCCTTGTTTTCGAAATTACATAATGGTCCTTGATATTAAACCTAAGCATGAACTTTGGACCCTTGAACCCTTTTGTCGACCATGAACCCCACCTTGAACCCCGCCCTTTTAATATATATAAAACCAAACTCGCAACGCCCCTTTCTTCTTCCTTTTCCCTCGCCAAGTAAAACCGGACCCAACACCAACATCACTCCACCCCCTACCTCTCCATGTCCCTCCACCTCCACCAAACAACAAACGCATTTAATGCTCCCTCTGCCGTGCACTCAAACCCCCCAGTTGTTAAAACCATTTTGGCGCCAAAAGTGATCAAACGGCCAACATTGTCTCAACTCATCCAATGGCCCAAAATAAAGGTGGGATACACTCAGAGTACATGCGGGAAGACTTTTTATAAAAAGAGGAAGAAAGAGAAGCATGGGGAGTAGTAGTCCTTAGTTTTAAATTTCTTACATGTCGTTTTTAATACAAATGTTTTAGTTTAAGTGTAAAATTGTAATCTTTTGTTTCAATGTACTAAACTCAAGTCATTTTATCGTGTAATCTACTTCTAGTATCAATTCAAGGTTTTAATATCTTTTCAAGTTTTATGTTCACTGTTGCAAATTTTAGTTTCAAGCTCTTGTATTCAAGCTTCTAATAGCTTATTTTTAAGTTCAAATAAGCTTATTGAAGCTACTTATAGCTTTTGGTAAGCTTACAATTAAGTTTCAAGCAACTTTGGTTTTTGGTCAACAAAAGTCAATTGAAGCATCAAATGGACTTGGTTATGGAATTTGGTTGATGCAGAGCTTGGATGGGTTGGATTAGACTAGGTTAATGGAGGATTGGTTCTGGTTTAAGTCAGCAAAAATAAGTGGACACTTGTGAGTGTTTATCTCATTTTCATTTCTAACTCAGTTTGCATATTGTGCTTCAGTTTGTATTCTGTGGTCATTAATGCTTTAGGTCCGCTTTATTTAGTGGTAATTAGGTAATTAGAGTCAGCTTCAAGTGATAATACAAACTAGTTCAAGGGTTAGCCTGTTAAAATGCAATCGCTTATAAAAGTGTTGTTTGGATTGCAGAGCGAATTGGATAGATTTGTTCGCAGTAAACTTTGTTGCTTTAGTCCTATTTAGTTACAATATAGCCAAATTGGTCATATCATTTGCACACTTAAATAGCTAAAGTCAAATTTGCATTAAACTGCTCTTGATCACATTTGCTTGAATCAGCTTGGTTAAAATCGGTGTAGGTTTGTAGTACATAGAGATAGCTTGCATTAGGATTATTTCATCATAATACATCAATCTCAATCCACAAATTGGTTTCAAATCTCATAAAAGTCAAAATATCAAAACTGCTTCAAAAGTCAGTGAAAAGTCAGCCAAACCTAACTGATGATTTTTCATTGATTCAATTTTGGGTCAAATCAAGTAAAACTTGGGGTTTAAAAACTTCAACCGGTCTAGTTTTACAAAAATGATTTTTGTTGAATTTTAGTAACTTTGTAAAAGCTCTTAAACAGCTTGTCAACTTGGTCTCATTTTTGAGTGCCCCAAGACGTGAACTGAAAAGTAATGTGTGATTTGTGGTGGCTTGTCACAAGCTCAATAAAGCTTATTGGTCTAATCTTGGTTTATAAGTAGCTAGCCAGGTCTAGCTTAGGTTCCAACTTCTGGTTTTAAGTCCCAGCTTATGGAGTAGCTTATTTTCAAGCTACTAAGTAGTAGGTAAAACTGCTGAGCACTTGAGTTTTCAAAACATCAAATCTGTGTAGCTTGTACTTTAGAGGTTTAGGATAGTAATAATTAGTTGTTTTGAGTAGTTAGTATATTATAGCTTCTGTGATCATTTGGTTTTCGCTTGGTAACCTATAGCTTATTTGAGTGCTTATTTATAAGCACTCCACCGCAGCCTCATATTCCTTCACATACATGCTTTTATATTTTTCATTGATTTAGAATATTAATTTAGACTTTTCCTGAATTTTTCATATTTTTCTAGCTCTGTTTGCTATTTTTCTTCATTTAAAACAGTTTTTAAGCCTTTTTAATTAGCTTTTAATACAATTAAATCAGAAAAGCTTCAAAAAAATAAGTTTTCATTTTTCCTAGGTTAAGATAAATATAAAAAGTCAAAAAATATTTTTCCAGATTTTTCTTAGTTAAATTTGTAATTTTTAGCAATTTAATTAGTTTTAAATAGTTTTTAATTCATAGAAAATAGAAAATAATTAAAAAATATAAAATTATTTTTGAAAATTCTCTTTAGTTATTTTAGATTTTTCTAAGTCATAATTTCATTTTTCTAGCTTTATTTCATATTTTCTTGTATTTTAGGCTATTATTAAATAAGTAAAAATAGTTTTTAATTAATAATAATTAGATAAATAGTTTTAAAAATAATTTTCTTTTTCTAAAAATTTTCTCTTATCATTAGGTTTGTAAAATTGTCATTTTTATATTTTTAGGATTAATATTGTTTCAGTTTCACATTTTCTTTTATACGTCACATAGTTTTTAAGTCAAATTTTATAAAAGAAAAATCAAAAACATCATTTTGCAAATAGTGATAGCGTTTATTTAATATATATTTTTTATCTTTTTAATTTTCTTTAATTTGCATTTAAGCCCCTGTAATTTATAAACTTTTCTTTAGGTATAATCAATCACACCCTCTTTTCCCGTTCAAATTCTCTCATCACTATTCGCTTGATTATTCATCGCACGTCTCGCTGGGACTTAACGACCGGGAAACACTACACTCCTCTAGATCTTCATTGCATTTGGTTCCGCATCGTTGAAGTTTGTTACGGTTGACCATTCACAAGTGGTCACTTGTGTGATAAAACTTTGACGGCCGGAGCTTAATCAAATTTTACGCCGGAGTCAGGCTAATTATCTTCCGTCTAGTAGATTAGTGATTTGAATATTCACTCCTTGTTCATACCATCTATCTATATCTATATATATATTTTCTTATAAAAAATCCAAAAACCCAAAAACATCTTAAAACGTGATAAAACACAAAAATAATTTTCTTTTGTTTCTATATATATATCAAAGATAAAAATACAAAAAGATTTGTCGCTTTCTTTGTTTAATAATAACAACATAAAAGATTACCACCGCAAACCAAGGCAGTGTACTACCTAACTGGGTACGAACCATAATAAGTTCCTGAACAAAAGATTAAAACTTGCCTTTGTGTCCTTGTGAGTGGTGTACCTTTTTCAAAGAAGCCATTCATCTTGTGATTATTGGTTTAAGTTCACCTGTTTTGCCTCGATATGTTTTAATTGGATTTGTTGTTATATCTACTTTTCAAAACCAAAACCCAAAAAGATTCTTTTCTTACCCCATTCACTTTCATAATTCCCTTCCTTAACTCAGATCTCTAGAGTTAACTCTAGTATACTCGCCTTCTAGGTCTCAGAAGCCCATTTTGTGAGCTTGTCAAGATTCCAAGAAGGCGTGTCCGTGAGACTTCTCGCCTCATCTCGGAGATCCGGACGCCACACTACTTCCGCTATCATGGCGGAAGAACGCCCTATGTGTGAGCTTCTCCAGGCACCCATCGACGGGTATGGAGATGCTATTGTTATCCCGGCCATTGTGGCTGAAAATTTTGAACTCAAAACCGGTTATCAATCTTGTAACCTCAAATCAATTCTATGGTTTTGAGAGGGATGATCCTCATGCTCATATTCGATGGTTTAACAAGATTGCATCTACCATCAAATACAAGAATGTCCCTACCGATGTCTGTAAACTTCTTCTTCCCATTTTCCTTGAGGGACAAGCCCGGATTTGGCTTGAAAAACAACCCCCTAAATCAATCGAAACATGGGAAGAATTCGGTGAAGAAATTTGTGAACGAGTTCTATCCACCTTCCAAAACCACGAGTCTTAAAACGAAATCATCAAATTCACACAAAAGTTTGATGAACCCTTCAAAGGAATCGTGGATCGTTTAAGGAGTTGCTCAAGAAATGTCCTCACCATGGTTTCTCCGAGTGGATGCAACTCGATACTTTCTATAATGGAGTGAGTCAACTGATCAAGATTCTTCAATTCCTCCGCCTGAGGAAATTTCTTGAGCAAAACCGTAAAAGAAGCTTTAGCGAATTGAAAACAAGTCTAAAGTCCGCGACCATGACGGCAAACCGGTTGTTTCCCCAAGTCTGTTGGTCCTTCTTCATCGCTCCGTGAGTCAATCTAGCACTGATGCTAAAATTGACAAACTCACGGAAGCAATTCAAGCTTTGGTTCTCTCCAACCAAAAGAAAGTTTTTTTTCCACAAACTTCACCCCTTGTTAAGAAAGTGGAAGTCTGTGTTACTTCGGTGGCCCCCATGCCTACTACAATCAATGGTATGGCCACCGAGGTAACCTTTGAAGCACGCTGGGCGGGATTTCTAATCCGTGAGGCAACCAATACCGGCTCCTATGGACCGAACCACCGCCCTAACCACTACCCTCGACCACCCGGCCAACCAAAACCAAAACCGTAATCAAAATCGTAATAGACAAAGGTTTTCAAAACCAAGGTAATTTTAGTCAAAATAACGGTTTTCAAAATCAAAGTCAAAACTTCCAACACCAAGGAAATTTTAATAGAAACCAAGGTCGTGGAAATTTCAACCCCGGTACTCATGGCAATAATCAAGGAAAATTTCAAAATCAAGGCCCTAATCCAAACAATAGAGGCCAGAATTTTCCTACACAAACTCAAGCCATTGTTCCAACCGACCATCATCCGATGAATTGTTGAAGCAATTCATGAAATCCCAAGAGGAAATGAATAGGTTGTTGGTTAGCCGATTTTGACATTAAGAAGTCTTTAAATGATCGACCTCGGCTCGTGGTACTTTACCTAGCAACACGATCGCTAATCCGAAGGGCGATGCAAAGGCGATCACAACCATAAGTGGTGCTTCATATGATGGACCCGCTATTCCTACTACCTCTTCTTCTTCTCTCCCGAAGGTAGTGGAAAGTGAACCCGAGGCGACAAAGGACAAGGAACTTCCTACTAATAACGGAGGTACCAACAATGTCCATCCTCAAGTTGTCCCAAAACCAAAACCAAACCCTGAGTTGTTTTGAACCTCCGCTTGACAACCCCAAATCCAAAACTTCTATTCCTTACCCTCACTTAAATGAGCAAAACTCCCAAAAAGCCAGCCATCAAATGGAAAAAATTTTTCAAATTTTCCAAGAACTACATTTTGACATAAGCTTTATGGATGCTATCATGCTGATGCCCAAGTTTGCATCAACTCTCAAACACATGTTAAGCAACAAGGAAAACTGTTTGAAATGGCTAAACTCAACGAACCGCCAAATAGCTTCTTTAAAGAAGCTTCCCAGAAGCTTGGAGATCCCTAATTTCTTCCTTTGTGTTTTTCCAGAATGATTGAATGCTTTGCCCTTCGCCGATTGGTGCAAGCATCAATTGATGCCTTATTCAAGATGGAAGAAACTTTCTCTTCCTGAACTTATTCCTACCGCATGACTCTTGAGCTTTGATCGTTCTATATCAAGGCCCCTCTTGGCATCGCCGAGGATGTATTCGTGAAAGTAGGAAAGTTCCATTTTCCGGCTGACTTTGTGGTTGTTGATTTCGATGCCGATCCCTGGTTCCCCTCATTGTTGGACGAGGATTCTCGAGAACGCCGCTCTCTCATTGATGTATTTGAGCAAGAAATCACGTTACGTGTGGGTAATGAAGTCTGTACCTTTAACCTTGATCAAACTTCGAGGTACTCCTCAAATTATGATGTCAATCGTTAATCGATCGATTTAATTGATATTGCTTCATAGGAGTACTCTCAAGAGTTTCTTGGTTATTTTCATAATTCCGGAGTGGGATTCCACCACATCTTCTCAACCAATCATTGCCGACTCTTCCCCTCTCTCACTCCGTTTGAGGGAGGTGACTTCTTTCTGGAAGAGATCGATGAGTTTCTTGTTAGTGATGAATCAATTCCGCCGGGAATTGATGGTGTTTATGATTCGGAAGGAGATATCCTTTATCTTGAGCAATTGTTAAATGAAGATCCATTACCTTCGCTCCCTTCAAAAGAAATCACGATTGAGGAAATCAAATCAGCATAAAACATCTATCAAGAATTTCCCGAGGTTGAACTTAAGGACCTACCTCCTCATCTCGAGTATGCATTCTTGGAGTGTGATGATAAATTACCCGTCATAATTGCTAAAGACTTAATCAGGAGGAGAAGATCGCTCTCATAAAGGTCTTAAAGTCACACAAGCAAGCAATTGCTTAGAAACTCTCCGACATTAAGGGTATCAACCCCGAGTTTTGTACTCACAAAATCTTGATGGAGGATGACTTCAAACCAGCAATTCAACATCAGAGAAGGGTGAATCCTAAGATTCATGAGGTTATCAAACAAGAGGTTCTCAAACTTCTTGATGCCGGTTTAATTTACCCAATCTCTCGAGTCCTTTGGTCAGCCCCATTCATCGTGGTTCCAAAAAGGGTGGCATAACTGTTGTCACAAATGAAGAAAACGAGAATTCCAATCGATTGGTTACGGATGGCGGTGTGTATTGACTATCGCAGTAGTTAAAGCCACCCGTAAAGACCATTTTCCTCTACCCTTCATGGATCGATGCTTGAGAGATTAGTAGGAAACGAATACTATTGTTTCCTTGATGGTTTCTCAGGTTATTTTCAGATCCCCATTGATCCGCTGGATCAAGAAAAGACCACATTCACCCCGCCCATACGAACTTTTGCCTACAGACGATGCCTTTTGGCCTATGTAATGCTCCCGCACGCTCCAACGATGTATGATGGCCATTTTCCACGACATGATCAGGGAATCAATGGAGGTGTTTATGGATGACTTCTCGGTCATTGGGGACTCATTTCAAACATGTCTCCCATTTAGAAAAATGCTAAAACGGTGTGAAGACACCAATCTTTGTCTAAATTGGGAGAAGAGCCACTTTATGGTCAAAGAAGGCATAGTCCTTGGCCATAAGATTTCTAAAATGGATTGAGGTAGATAGAGCAAAAGTTGATGTTATTGCCAAATTGCCTCATCCTACTACCATCAAAGGTATTAGGAGTTTTCTAGGTCATGCCGGTTTTATCGAGATTCATACAAGATTTCTCTAAAATCGCCAGGCCTATGACCCATCTTCTTGAAAAAGATGCTCCTTTTATCTTCTCACCCGAGTGCATCGCTTTTGAAACATTAAAGAAAAAGCTTACGAAGCACCCATTCTAGTTGCCCGACCGATTTACCCTTTGAACTCATGTGCATGCAAGTGATTTTGCTATCGAGCAGCTTGGGCAACGTAAAACCAAGCATTTTCAGCCTATCCACTACGCAAGTAAAACTATGATCAAGCTCAAACCCATTACACCAATTTATTAGAAGTGTAGCTGCGAAGTTTCGCCATACTTTACTTGACCGCTGTATGGATCACTCGCTCTCAAATATCTTTGCAAAACAAGATGCAAAGCCAGATTGTTCGCTGGGTTCTCCTCCTACAAGAATTTGATATCATTATTCGTGATAAAAAAGGAGCGGAGAACCTGGCCGCCGATCATCCGTCCCGCCTAGAAAACCTCACCGATGTGTGTTCGAGAAAAAATAAATAAACGAAACATTTCCTCTCGAAACACTCAATGTGGTTTCTTTTCGCGGAGACTCTTCTACCCCATGGTTTGTCGACTTTGCAAATTACCATGCGGTAACTTGTGGTGAAAGGGATGTCGTCCCAACAGAAAACCAAATTCTTTAAAGATGTAAAACATTACTTCGACGCACCCTACTTATTCAAAATTTGCGCTGATCAAGTCATCAGCGTGTGTGGTCAGAAGCCAATGACATTCTCAAGGCTTGCCATTCTCGACCTATCGGGGACATCATAGCCCTAACTACACCGCCAAGAAGGTGTTTGATTCCGGATTTTATTGGCCCACGATTTACAAGGATGCCCATGAATTTGTCAAAACCTCGCGGACGCTTGTCAACGTTACGGAAATATCTCACAAAGGAATGAAATGCCGCAAAACGCCATTCAAGTGTGAGATTTTGACATCCGCATTGACTTTATGGGGCCATTTCCTTCGTCTCGCGTAATAAATACATACCGTGGCCGCTGACTATTTGTCAAAATGTTGAAGTAAAGCTTTACCTACCAACGATGCTCGAAGTTGTTGTGAAATTATTAAAATCTCTTTTTGCTAGGTTTGGAACTCCACGAGCTATAATCAGTGATCGTGGTACGCATTTTTGCAATGACCAGTTTGATAGAGTCATGCAAAAGTATGGTGTAACTCACCGCCTCTCATCGCTGCACCACCCCCAAACAAGGGGCAAGTGGAAGTTTCCAACCGAGGGATTAAAAGAATCTTGAAAGGACAAGAGGCTTAAAACCGCCTCTTGGTCGATAAGCTAGATGACGACTTCGGCCTTTCCGCGACAGTTTATAAAACACCCATCGGGTGTACTCCATACAAGCTAGTGTACGGAAGGCGGTCATCTACCGATTGAGCTTGAGCACAAGGCATACTTGGCCTTGAAACATGCCAACTTCGATATTCGATACGGTGATCACCGGAAAGTTCAAATGAATGAATTAAATGAACTCCGGGATCAAGCATACGAGAACTCTTTGATCTACAAAGAAAAGACAAAGAAGATTCATGACCTAAAATCAAGAACCGCTTTCAACGCCGGTGATCGAAGTCCTTCTTTTCAACTCAAGATTGAAGATTTTCTCGGGAAAACTAAAATCCCGCTGGTCCGGACCATTCACCATCACTAAAGTATTTCCTTATGGAACCATTGAGTTATCTCAACCCGATGGTCCAAATTTTAAAGTGAATGGTCATCGGTTGAAGCATTATTTTGGAGAGGACATTCCTCCCGTGGTTGTCCCGGATCTACAAACTTTCCCCATGAACCAATGAATGCGGGGATCAAATCAAGCTAGCTTAATTCTGAATCAAAAACAATAGCACACCATATGGGTTTTCACCCATATTTCTGACTTCTTTCTACTCTACCACCATGAGTTGCCCCCCTCAAGTTGTATATAAAGGTACTCAAAAAAAAAAAAAAAAAATCATCAATAATGGCCGTAGTATTTTCCTTTACGTTCTATGTTTCGGCATAACAGCCGGTACTTTGAATATTGAGGGCAATATTCATTTCTAGTGTGGGGAATTCACCTAATTTTATCATGTAATTATACCACCCAATCCCCCATTTTTGGCAAAAAAATTTTTGGAGTAAGTGTTTTCACTTACTCAGATTTGTTATCAGTCCACCATGTCTAATAAACAAAAGGATTGGCTAATCAGGAGCAAACGCTTGGTAAAGATATCTCAACCGCTGACGGCTTGCAATTTGCCCAAAATTGTATGGTGTTCAGTTCACCATATCCTTAAAAGTGAAGAGTTGGCTAGCCCGCAAGTTTATGGCTTGTGGTAAAGGCAAGTGGAAAAACCATAATTGGTAATCGACTCACCAAAGATAATATTGATAATTTATCTAAGAGTTATTAGTCCGTATAAACGGCTTCCGTAAAGACAAATCAAATCCGCTGGAAGTCGGTGGTTTGCTCAAAATCATTGGTTATCGCAGGTACCGTTCTTACTTGAACTAAACATTTGGCTACTCCATAAGTAATGGCTTTTGGTAAAGAGATGAAATCCATTAATTTTTCTTAAAACATTGCTAGGAACTAGCAATATCTTAGTGTGGGGGATTGATGAGTGTCTAAATACTCATCATTTTTGTACCATTTAACTGCAAAACATCTAAAAAACACTCGGAATGCATCAAAATATTGAAAATATCCAAAAATTGCATTTTATATGTTTCAGATGCAAAATGTTTAAAATCAGATGAAAAATGAGCTAAGTTTGCATAATTGGCGCTTCACCCCCAAGTTTCAAAAATTGTCGAAATAGTCCTCGAGCACTTATTATTTCAAAAGAAAAAACACCAAAGGTCCTTTTAAAATCATAACTTGTCATAATTAGTCCTTTGGTGAAAAATGTCAAAAGTTTTGAGAAATTACAAGTTTGGTCCTTCAAGTTTCAAATTTGGCAAAAATAGTCCTTGAAAGTTTGAAAATGTCTATTTTAGTCCTTGTACTATTGAAGCTTGTCATTTTTGGTCCTTTGAAACAACTTTGCAAAATTGGCAGCTTTGGTCCCTTGTTTTTCAGAAATTACATAATGGTCCTTGATATTAAACCTAAGCCATGCACTTTGGCCCAACCTTGGCTGACCATGAACCCCACCTTGAACCCCCGGCCCTTAATATATAAAACCAAATCAAGCAACGCCTCCCTTTCTTCTTCCTTTTCTCCTCGCCTCGCAAAACCGCACTCCAACACCAACATCACTCCACCCCTACTCCTCCATATGTCCCTCCACCTCCACCAAACAACAAAACGCATTAATGCCCCCTATTGCTTAGCACTCAAACCCCCAAATATTAAAACCATTTTGGCGCCAAAAGTGATCAAACGGCCAACATTGTCTCAACTCATCCAATGGCCCAAAATAAAGGTGGGATACACTGTGAGTACATGAGAAGACTTTGCTATAAAAGAGAAGAAAGAAGCAATGGGAGTAGTAGTCCTTAGTTTTAAATTTTACATGTCGCTTTTTAATACAAATGTTTTAGTTTAATGTAAAGTCTGTAATCTTTTTGTTTCAATGTACTAAACTCAAGTCATTTTATCGCTGTAATCTACTTTCTAGTATCAATTCAAGGTTTTAATATCTTTTCAAGTTTTATGTTCATCGTGTAAATTTTAGTTTCAAGCGCTTGTATTCAAGCTTCTAATAGCTTATTTTTAAGTTCAAATAAGCTTATTGAAGCTACTTATAGCTTTTGGTAAGCTTACAATTAAGTTTCAAGCAACTTTGGTTTTTGGTCAACAAAAGTCAATCAAGCATCAAATGGACTTGGTTATGAATTTGGTTGATGCAGAGCTTTGATGGGTTGATATCTAGGTTAATGGAGATTGGTTCTGTTTAAGCTGCAAAAATAAGCCGGACACTTGTGAGTGTTTATCTCATTTTCATTTCTAAACTCAGCTTGATATTGTGCTTATTTGTATCTGTGGTCATAATGCTTAGGTCCTGCTTTATTTAGTGGTATTAGGTATTAGAGTCAGTTCAAGTGATAATACAACTAGTTCTGGTTAGCTCAGTTAAAATTGCAAATCAGCTATAAAAGTGTTGTTTGATTGTGTAGCGCATTCTTGAGATTGAGGCTTGTCTGTGGTAAAACTTGTTGCTTTAGTCCTATTTAGTTACAATATAGCCAAATGGTCGTACCATTTGCACACTTAAATAGCTAAAGTCAAATTTGCATTAAAACTGCTTTGATCACATTTGCTTGAATCAGTTGGTTAAAATCAAAGCTGTGTAGGTTTAGTAGTACATAGAGATAGCTTGCATTAGGATTATTTCATCATAATACATCAATCTCAATCCACAAATTGGTTTCAAATCTCATAAAAGTCAAAATATCAAAACTGTTTCAAAAGTCAAATAAGGAAAAGTCGGCCACTTAACTGATGATTTTTCATTGATTCAATTTGGGTCAAATCAAGTAAAACTTGGGGTTTAAAAAACTTCAACTGGTCTAGTTTACAAAAATGATTTTTGTTGAATTTTAGTAACTTTGTAAAAGCTCTTAAACAAATTTTGTCAACTTGGTCTCATTTTTTGAAAGTCACCTCACGCACGTGAACCGAGGTGCATGTGTGATTTTATGTATTTGTCACAAGCTCAATAAAGCTTATCTTGGTCTGAATCTTGGTTTATAAGTAGCTAGCCGTGTCTAGCTTAGGTTCCAACGTCTGGTTTTAAGTCCCAGCTTATGGAGTAGCTTATTTTCAAGCTACTAAGTAGTAGTAAAATCTTTGAGCACTTGAGTTTTTAAACATCAACTGTGTAGCTTGTACTTTAGAGGTTTAGGATAGTAATAATTAGTTGCTTTTGAGTAGTTGTAGCATATTATAGCTTCTGTGATCATTTGGTTTTCGTTGGTAACCTATAGTTTATTTGGAGTGCTTATTTATGCACACTCCACTCCAAAATTTCATATTCCTTCACATAAGCTACTGCTTTTATATTTTTCCTAGATTCATAATATTAATTTAGACTTTTCTTGAATTTTTCATATTTTTCTAGCCTGCTTGCTATTTTTCTTCATTTAAAACAGCTTTTAAGCCTTTTAATTAGCTTTTAATACATTAAATCGAAAAGCTTTCAAAAAATAATTTTTCATTTTTCCTAGGTTAAGATAAATATAAAAAGTCAAAAATATTTTCCGATTTTTCTTAGTTAAATTTGTAATTTTTAGCAATTTAATTAGTTTTAAATAGTTTTAATTCATAGAAAATAGAAAATAATCGAAAAATATAAAATTAGTTTTGAAAATCTCTTTTAGTTATTTTAGATTTTTCTAAGTCATAATTTCATTTTTCTAGCTTTATTTCATATTTTCTAGTATTTTAGGCTATTATTAAATAAGTAAAAATAGTTTTTAATTAATAATAATTAGATAAATAGTTTTAAAATAATTTTCTTTTTCTAAAAATTTTCTCTTATCATTAGGTTTGTAAAAATGTCATTTTTATATTTTTAGGATTAATATTGTTTCAGTTTCACATTTTCTTTTATACGTCACATAGTTTTTAAGTCAAATTTTATAAAAGAAAAATCAAAAACATCATTTTGCAAATAGTGATAGCTTATTTAATATATATTTTATCTTTTTAATTTTATTTAATTTGCATTTAAGCCCCTGTAATTTATAAACTTTTTCTTTAGGTATAATCAATCACACCCTCTTTCCCGTTCAAATTCTCTCGATCACTATTCGCTTGATTATTCATCCACGCTCGCTGGGACTTAACGACTGGGAAACACTACACTCTCTAGATCTTAATTGCATTTGGTTCCGCATCGCTTGAAGTTTGTTACTTTGACCATTCACAAGTGGTCACTTGTGTGATAAAACTTGACGGGTTGGGAGCCAATCAACCGCCAACCGATTGTTGGTATCTCATGATGGGTCGCTTTGGAACACGTGGTTATGACATTGACCTAATGGACTTGTACGTAGGGCATGGATATGCATTTCCCTGGTGATAAAGAACAGGAGTCGGTGAACACCACTTTTTAGGTTCTTTTATAGTTGTCACTTGGGAGTTTGCCCAACATTCCGGCTAAAGGATTTTAAGAGTAGTGTCGAGCTTGTTGTCATCTCGCTATGTCGTGTTTGAAACGGCTCAAGCTTAGTCAATCTGTTTCCTTGAGAGATGACATGAATTTGGACACCATCCCTCAAGACTAGTGGAAGTTTCGGGTGTTCGAGGGTGTAGAGGGGTTTGGTTGGGACCTATGGGGTGGATTAGATGAGTTGTTTTGGGGCATGGCTTGAGTTTTGCCCACCTAAGTTTAGGGTGATTCCTTCATGAGGGGTTGTAAGAATTTCCTAGGTTGTTTTGCTCGGGCTTGAAAGTGTACCACTCTCTCCCCGCCTCCGCTTCAAGACGCATGAGGCATGCCATCCACAAAAGTTTGTTCAGGGAGTTTTGTGAAATCACGAGTGTCATAGGGACCACTATATAATTCACAAGGTAGGGTGTTTTTGTTCACTTGGCATGAAGGTTTGGGGCTTCGTAACAGCTCATTAGGAATTTGACTTGATCTTCGCATCGGAGCATCCTACTTATTCTCAAAGTCAAATTAGAAAAGAGACACTTTGACGCCAAAAATCACGAAAATTCCAAAATTCGTCATGTAGGAAAGGTCCTCTATTGTACCCCACGACTCTTCCATAGCAAGTTCACTAAGCTTGCCACCGGCCGCTTGGTCGATGGTTTGCCTAGTTGAGAGACTGACATGATCTTAAAATATTTGGACTTGAAGCAAAAGACCAATGCCGTGATGAGGGACTTTATGGAGCAATTCCTTGAATCGAGTCCATGCCTCGTAGAGAGTTTAGCCTTGACATTGTTGGAACATCAAGATGTCGTTCCTTAGCTTGGTAGTTCTCCCCGGTGGAAAAAAGTGGGTAAGCGAAACGAGCAAGGAGATCATCCTAACTTGAGATGATCCGCGAAATTTCGCCATTACTGTTGGTACCAGAGAGAGAATTGGAAGAGACGAAGCTACGGGTTCCTTGTGTGTGGTAGCATCAATAATAGAGTCAACGCATTTTATTAAATCCTTGAGATGCCGACATTAGGATCTTCTTTAACAAAAGTCCATGGAATATACAAACCGCTTGTTCAACCGCGATAGTGTCTGGATCAAGCAGACCGTAGTTCGAGCTTGAATTTGGGAGCTCAATGGTGTTCCTATAGCCTGATGGCTCTATTAAAAGTATTCACTAAGAGTACGTTCTTTATGGGTCAAGGGGTTGGTTGAGTGAAGTGGTTGATGCGGTATGGATTGTTGTTTGGTGGTGGATTGTCACCCATGGTGAAAAGTGACAATGTTACTAACAAAACACGTTAAGGGGATAGACTACAAGGAAGCTAATGAAAAAGAAAACATTCTCATTTGATAGGAATCAAGCTTAGGAACCTAAACTAGATACAAATCTAACTAGCTATTCTATTCCCCAAGAGCCAAAACTTGATAGTGGGTTTGGGGGTCGCAGAAAACCTCCTTTTCTACTTAGCAAGCATTTCAACCCTCAGCAAAGGAACCTAATCAAGTAGTGTAGTACGGGGTAAGCCTTAGGGATTGATTTCTGCCTTCAGGAGAATAGTAATGCTAGAAAGAGATATACCTAATTTGGGTGGATTGAGGATGATTATTTTTAGTCTTTTTTATGTTTTGTAAGCAAAAAGTAAAACTTCGTGGGTATATGATCGGGGTGGTAATTTCACCGCATTTTGATACTTTTACTAATTATCTAATTAACCTATGGATAGTTTATGCTAATTGAGGTGTGCTCGTATGATGATTAAAGATGTTCACTTAGATTATTACCTCAGTTATCTTTTTATTGGTCTGTTGAATCATTCCTTTATCTTAATGATGCTGTATTCCTATTATCGTCCTAATTCCCTAGCTCTATGAATTGTAACTCTCCTATAGAATAAACGGGATCGTCAAGTGCAATAGCATTTCCCCCAAAGACCCTATTATCATAAAGTACACTCACGCAATAAATACAACGATGGCCTAGGTGCACTCTGTGGAAAACTAGAAGGGGGTTGAATAATTTTACCAATTAAAACTTGGTTTTAAACTATTTAGATCGAATTATGTCAATCTATTTAAACATGAGTGTTGGATGTTGATAGACAAGGATATAGATATATAAATATGTAATGAAAAAATAAAGAGTAAGAAGCACAAAACCACAACGCGAGTATTTATAGTGGTTCTACTTACAAGGACACCTTCCTTTGACCTACTTCTACCCCGAGTCACCTACTCGAGAGTTTGTAATCACTACACAACACCAACTCCTTGTGGCAGAGAAGCCTTCATAATGTTGCCTACTCTTTATCCGGTACAAGGCTGGATTCCGAGTTCTTCCACAAGGTAGAACCAAACCTATCACAACGTCGCCTACCTTTTATCCAGTACTAGGCTAGATACCGAGTTCCATTACAATAGAGGAACTACTACCCAAAACTACACAAATCCTATCTCAAAGGAGATCCTCTCCTTATGACAACATCAACAAGGATATCAATATCCTTTGACACAATACACACCTATCTTGTACATTGAACACACCATATCAAATGTACACCTTCGGCACGTTTCACTAATGCCTTTGACTCGACTTCTAGGCACCCTTCACTAATGCCTTGTGACTTGACTTCTAGGCAACCTTCACTAATGCCTTTAGCCTTGAAGTATAAGGACTGCAGCTGCATTTCTGTTTCCCCGAATCCCACGGTTCCCTAAGTGGAGGGATCCGTCTAGCACAAACTGACGGATCCGTCACTTGCAAAACAATACATTTACCAAAGGTATGCAAGGGTTGCATAATGCATCAAATTTAAAAGCTAGTGTTTAAGAAGTTTGAACGATAGTAAAGTCGAGACATCAAATGTTCAATGTTTTATTTCATGAGAGAAATTACATTACAATGATAAAGCATGAGTACTAAGGTTTGACCATATTTTGAAAATAAACTAAGTTTCTTGAGTGTTTTCGCTAGATGGATCATCAAATAGTTGATGAGTATTTGCTCGATCTCAAAGATGAAGAAAGTCTTCATGAGGATGTGTTATAGGTTCCATCATCTTATTCATAAGTCCCAGCATACATACTTTGAAATTGAGGGTGGAAGTACATGATGTATGATAAAGGCGCTCAAGAACATTCCATAAGGGATTAGTTTGTTCTTGGAGCCTTGAAGGTTTACAATTCGCCTTGCGAAGAAATAGGCAAGATTGTATGGTTGTTGTGTTAGCAAAAAATACATTATGTGAGCACAACAAGCGAGAAGGATTTCTCGATTTCCCCTAAGACTCCAAACATTTTCATGTAGGATGAGTGCAAGAGGCTTGTACTCATCTTGATGTCCCGCATATAGATAGTGTTTTGATCGTGAGTATAGGGTTTGAGGTTCATATAACATGCGAGTCAAGTGAGGGGAAGATATGTGTGAACAATATGGACTATTTTCTTCACGATAGTTGAAGAGAGAATCAAGATACCATCTTCGAAGGCACATTGTCCATGATTTGGAATTCGGAGGATGTGAGAAAATTGCCCAAGGGTTAGAACAAACTTTTGGTTTTTGATCCAAACCAAAGAGGAGAGATTGATCCTCGCTATGAACAAGTTCAACTTGACGAAGAATTCCAATACAAACCCTGACAAATTTTATCGTAATACCTAGAAGGCATTCTAGTCCTATGGTTCGTAAAGAGGTATTGATACCTTCTTCTCAGACAGAGAGTGTCGACAACACGCCGCCCTTCATGGAAGTGACGAAGTTTCAGATTATTGAACTCACTACATGATTGCCGTGTGTTGGGCTCAGAGAAATGTTAGGAATGTAAACATAAGTGAGTGAAAAGTCTAACTCATACTAATGAGACATGGACGAGACCTACAGTGAAAAGAAAATGATGAGACTCGTTAAAGCACAAAAGATGATCACCTAACATTTTTACTAGATATTTATTAACAATGACAATTAACTCACTTAGTATTTAACAATCTAGTGGAGTATTTGTTTTTAGGGATGAAAGCAGTTTTTATATTGCATGAGAAACTGTCTTCCGTATGATGCTTCACTTCCCTTCCATGAGGGATCCGACTAGTTGAACTACAGGGATCCGTGGATCTGTAGTGACAGAAAAAAGTTTTTGACGAAAAATGGATTTTTGCATTTTATAGGTTTATACACAGATATGTATTTTAGCCAATGTTTACTTTAGCATGCATTGTCGGTTTCTAGAGTATCTTAGGACCAAAAGTATGAAAGACAAAGAGTAAAAGAAATGTCAAACACATTATGAGAAATAAACTAGATAAACTAAAACATTAGTAATATTTCATTTCAATGCTAAGAATGATACAAAGGATTGGGTATATAACACCAATGTAGATTAACAACAAAAAGTACATGTCTCTATAAGAAAAATTAATCATGGGGAACACGAGAGCCATGAGTGTCAAGACGATGAGTACGAAGGCGATGTAAACCATGATGATTAAGTTCTTCCTTGATTTGGATTTGAGATGGGATGAGATGAGAAGGAAGATGAAGTTTGAATGAGAGGTAATTTTTGAAAGTGGAAGATTTGAAAAATGAGGGTTTGGTGGAGTTAGACGATCGGAAGGGATATTTATGGGGAAGGAGGAATTTTTGAGATTTGTGTTTTGTTTTATTATTAGAAAGATGTGATTTTTGGATTAAGTAAAATTAGACACAAGTTTATAAACGTAGACTTTATACGGAAGAGTAACACGTATGCAAGAGAAGATTCCTAACAAAGTTACGTGTAGTATATGAGTATGTGAAAAGATAAACATATAAATTCCTATGTAAGCATACTTATTATTTAAGCTAATGTTATTTAGAGATAAGTAGGAAATCATACCTCTAATGCACTTAAGAGTGTCCTTACTAATGACAAAACAAATGTCAGTAGACAACTCTGGTTCCTTCGTGTTTAAGATACCTTCCTAGGGAAGGTAATTTTATTACCAAGCAAATTCCTATGACTTGATAAGTATGAGTTTTAACTAAGAAAAAATGACAAGGAAGGTTAGTGCAATTTAGTAAGGAAAAAAATGTTGTCATCTAATCAACATCCTACAAAAGTGTTTTAAAACATGGTGTTTGTTTTTGTAAAAGACCTTCTTTGTAGTTTTCAATTAAACATGGATCATATCAAGTTTTTAAAGTACAACAAACTCTAAGAAACTTGGTAACGAAGCTCTGATGCCAATTGTGGAAAACTAGAAGGGGGGTTGAATAGTTTTACCGATTAAAACTTGGTTTTAAACTATTTAGATCGATTTATGTCAATCTATTTAAACATGAGTGTTAGATGTTGATAGACAAGAATATAAATATATAAATATGTAATGAAAAGATAAAGAGTAAAAAGCACAAAACCACAACGGGAGTATTTATAGTGGTTCAGCTACAAGGACACCTTCCTTGCCCTACTCCACTCCCCGAGTCATCTGCTTGAGAGTTTGTAATCACTAAAAACACCAACTCCTTGTGGAGAAGAAGCCTTCACAACTTTTCCTACTCTTTATCTGGTACAAGGCTAGATACCGGGTTCTTCCATGAGGTAGAACCAAACCTATCACAACGTCGCCTACCCTTTATCAGGTACTAGGCTAGATACCGAGTTCCATTCCCATGGAGGAACTACTACCCAACACTACACAAATCCTATCTCTAAGGAGATCCTCTCCTTATGACAACATCAACAAGGATATGAATATCCTTTGACATAATACACATCTATCTTGTACATCGAACACACCATATCGAATGTACACCTTCGGCACCTTTCACTAATGCCTTTGACTCAACTTCTAGGCACCCTTCACTAATGCCTTGTGACTTGACTTCTCGGCACCCTTCACTAATGCCTTTAGCCTTGACTTCTAAGCACCTTTCACTAGTGCTTTCAATATAGACGTTCGACACCTTTCACTAATGTCTTCGCCTTGACCTTTAGACATCTAACACTAATGTCTTCGACACTACACTTCTAATGGAATGGAAGAAGACTATCAACAAGAAGACCTCAATAGTCTTGATGATGACGGAGCATGGCAGCTCATGGACTTGAGCTTGCTTGTCTTCAAAAGGTGGTGATCTCGCCTTTAAGAGGAACCTAGAGAATCACACAAAAATAAAACTACATACAAAGATCACTTGGATCTGTGGTTAGAGAGTTTACAACTCAAAGATAAAATATATGTGAAAGGGGTTGAGTTACAATGAAGAAATGACTCACTATTTATAGAGGATAAAATGCTACTGTCCCACGGATCCCATGGATCCATCACTTGAGGGATCCGTCCAGTGTATTACTAGGGATCCGTGGGACACTCCCCTTTGCCCATGGGTTTTGGGTCATGGGTTATGGGTTATGGGTCATGGGTCCTACACATTGGTCCATAGGTATCAATGTATCTACAAGATGCAATGCATCTAGTCCATGGGTCATGGGTTAAAACCATGGGTCATGGATAATATCCATATATGACTTATGCATGATGTCATGCAATAGGTTATGGGTTATGCCCCATCGGTATGGGTCATGGACTTTGGGTTATACCTAACTACATTCAATGTATTTAGTCAATGGTTCAAATACTTAAACTTCTACCCATTATAATACATACTAATTATGTATATATCTACCCAATATGTAAACACTAGTTGTTGTACATATGTATTACTAAATCATAAAATCACTTTTACTTGTTGATAACATCAAATTATCCGGAATATTAAGTGTCAATTTCCCCCGATAATGCTTGTAATTTATATCATTTATATGGATTTACGCTTGTTTTCCCTTATATTTCACTTTCAGGTAAATTACGAGCATTGGAGCTAAAGAGACACGGATTTGGAGAGTTTATTGAAGATTTATCATAGTATGCTCACTTTGAAGATGTTACGGCGAATTCCTCTCACATTACGCCATAACTAAAGCGGCTCAAAACCAACTTCATTAAGATTACTGCAGAATCTACCCAAGATTATAATGCAGTTCATGTTAGGTCAAATGAGGTTCCGCGCCGCTACTAATTACGCCAGAATCTCATACAATAACTATGGCGAACCAATAATTATTGAAGATACAACGTAATCCTTCTAGAGGTTGCATCAGAACAAAGATTATTAGCGCAAAATACTTAAGAATTGTATGTTACTTACAGAATCTTATAATAGTTACCAGAACTGCATCTAGCCTATAAATACCCCACCATTTCCAACATTTCAAATCATCCCATTTCACACACAACAATCAGAGAACGTGAGAAGAAGTCGAAGCCAGATCTAGAGGGAGCGCACGGCTATCTCAAGGAGAAATCACTCCCCACGATAAGCATTAGCTTTTTATCTTTTACTTTTTAATTCATATTTAACATTAAACATTGAATTGATTGTTAGAGTTAATATGAGTGGCTAAGCACCTCTTGGTGATGGCCTAGTTATGATTCCTTAATTGTTTTGTTTGCGTTTCCATAGCTTCCGTATAATTACTTCTAAGTGTATGCATGCATAGTTTATTGGTAGCTACCCTTGTTTCGGTAGTTTTGAATCACGGTAGAGGCTAGTTGCTTAGGAGATATGACCAACCCTAAGTGAGTAGACTGAGACGGGAAGGGTAAGATATGACCAACCTACTCTTAACCCTTTCTACTTATGCAATTTGACCAACTGATCACCTACCGTTTGGATGAACTTAAGAAGTAAGGGGTTAGTGTTTATTAAGTTACCGGCACTCACTATTATAAATCTAGCATGTAGCGGTACTTAGTGACTTGGCTTAGGGACCGTAAATACCGGACTTATGAGGGGACACTGACTTCTCCAGGGGACCCTTGTCGATAGGTTAGACTAACTCCACCAAATGTTGTCCTAGTGACTTTGACCCCACCTTAAGTAATTGGAAGTAATTAGACGTAAACACTACTAGTTAGGATGAGTAACTAGGTTAGCACCACTATCCTTTATTGATCACATCTTTCTACTTTATTTGCTTTATTAGTTAATTCCATATCAAAATCATATTAAAATCTGTGACACCTAAACTAAGTATAAATCCACACACATAGCTCTTGGGACGACCTCAATTTTATCGAATACTACACTACACACGGCCGTACACGCCTGCTAGTGCATTAGGTAGACCATAGGTATAACGAGACTATAAATATTAAAACCGGGTCAAGAAAAACCTCGCATCAAGTTTTTACCGGGCCACAGGAGTTATATCGATTTCTATAAAGTCTTTCATTTTGTTTTAAAATTTTCTCAAATTCTCACATCTCTTTTCAAGTTTCAGATACCATGGAAGTTGTTAACATTGATGACCTCACTCTCGAGGAATATTCGGCGTTGACAAGATAAGAACAAGGACCGTGGATTATTATACCGCCATCGCAAGATGCTCAATTCGAAATCAAACCTCAATTTATAAGGGAGTTGTGTGCAAACCCTTTCTGTGAAGCATTACCGATGATGCTCATGAGCATATAGACAATGTGGAATACGTTTTTAGCCTATTCAAAATTCCTAGAGTCTTAAATGATGCTGTCATGTTACGTGTGTTCCCTCCTAAACAAATATTTCATTCAGAGATATTGTCCTCCATCCAGAACTGCTAAACAATTAGAAGAAATTCATAACTTCAAGTAGGAGGGTGATGAAACGTTGTACCAAGCATGGGAAAGGTCCAACGAATTATTATACAAGTGCCCTACTCACGACCTCAACAGCCAGCAAAAGGTGAACGTTTTTTACAAAGGTCTAAACATCTCCTCAAGGAAAATGATCGATTCTCAGGGACCTATACTTGGGATAACTCCAACATTGGCTCTTGAGACTATTTAGAAGATGGCTGACCATTCTCACAAATGGAACAATGGGGGAAGCAATCGAAGTAAGGGTGGAAATATGGAAGGCCTTGTAGCGATAAACAACAAATTAGAAAGTCTCAGAAGAGACATGAAAAACCTCAAGGAAAATGTGTATTCCGTACAAGTTGAACGAAATGAACACAATGGAGCCTTCTACTAAGGAATACCAACGAGGAAGTTAAAAAGGATTGAAGAAGTAAAATATGGAGGTGGAAGTCCCTTCAACGGATACAATGATAACGGGGCCAGATACCGAGAAAAATCCACAAGGTGTTATACAAGAGTCAACAACAACCCTCCTAGACCAAGCCTCGAAGAAATAATTCATAAACATATCGAGGAATCTACAAAGAAAAGCGATAGACTCAAAGAATGGATGGTCAAGGTAAAAGAAGACACCAACATGAACTTATGAACCAAGATGCCGCATTAAAAACTCAAAACCCGTGAGGCAAAGAAGCTAAAAACCTGAGACCAAGAATAACAGCCATCACCGCAGCCATATTTGCACAAGATAAACCGAAGAAAGAACAGTGCACCTCTTCTATCACCAATGATCTATCCGGGATTAACTACCTAAAAGAAGATGATAAATCGGAAGACGACGAGGACTCGCCAAGCCAACTTCCCGAGAAATAACACTATCGTGAAATTTTTCTTCTTCCATGCACTATTGGTAATCTTAAAATTCCCACATTAGCCGAATTGGGCCGGGTAAACCTTATTTTCTACCACTTTGTTTGATAAAATAAAACTTTCCAATTTAAAAGAAACAACAATGATGATTGAAATGGCTGATTCATCTAAGGTCAGACCTGGGAAAGTGGTTGATAATGTCCTCCTAAAATTTGAAAATTCCCTGCTTCCCAATCGATTTTGTGGTTTGATATGGGAAAAACGGAGACTTAAAACTTAATTTTTGGAAGACCTTTTCTGGCCACTTGTCGTGCACAAATTAAGGTCTTTGAAAAACAAATTTCTTTGGGAACTGAAAAAGAATGAATAACTTTCAAATAAAGTTGATGTTGTCAATATTCAATCGCTCGACCCACCTTTGTGTTATAATCATAGTACTAACAATGGTGGCGAGAATGTTGATAGTTGTGAACAGGAACAGGGAGAGATTGTCCAGCTTGAAGGTATTAAGGAAGCTCCAAATCCTAACAAACATTACTACAACCCTATATCGACAGAAGATAACGAATCAATGAAATAATGGCCCTCGTGTAACCCTTTTCGTGAATTTTGTGAGGGAAGGACGGATGAATAGACGTGCCCTCATGAGATTGAAAGACACGATATAAAATTTGGAAAATTATCTTTTGAATATTGGTACAAGGTAAGATTCGGAGACTCGAAAATCAATACGAGATTGTAAAACAACTAAAATGCAATTACTATCACCTTATTGATGCAATGACCAATGATGAAAGATCAAACATGAGTACAACAATTGGTCCTATAGCAGAAGGTGATGACTGTGGGAAGTCATGTTTATCATTTAATGAGTGGCTCTCGCAAAAATTTGGAACATGTAGCATCGGGAACACCGCTAGAAAAAAGGTTTTTATCGAATGGATAAATGATTGCCGCCACATAGTGGAGAAAGTTGGCCAAGTCCAAAGGCCACCATAAAGCCCCGAGGCTTTGAGTCTTACTTAAAAACTCGTAAATAAATAAAAGTGCTCTTTCGGGAGACAACCCGATTATCCCTTTTTTGTTTTATTTCCATTTCTTTGGGTTTTGTGTTTTTAACTATTTTGCGTGAAATGAAGAAAAGTTACCGCCGCAAAGATGTCGATTCACCCGAAGTTACGGCAGAACTCATTCTCATGGTTACCGCACATGCCCTTTGCGCAGAACCTCGTAAGCATTACCACCACGTAATCTCATTTAGTGGTTAAGCCATAGCTACACTTTTGCAACAGATGTGTTTTGCCTAGTTACTACAGAAATCCTTCTCGAATTACGATGTAACTATCCTCTACTTTACTTCTTTCATTTTAAACACAATAACCTTGTATTAGTCTTTTAAATGAACTTTGTGGTATGTTCTGTAGCCCTCACGAGATTACTGGCCCACTGACACCAAGTGGTTTAAAAGGCTTGTTGCATGCGCTAAATGCAACCGTGATTCCTACAAAAGTGAGTTAGGTTTATTTTTCATTTTTTTTCTTTTTAGAATTATGCTTGTCGGTAGTGTGATTTCAGGGATCAAAGTTTGCTCATGGACGCTTATGTGAAGGCACGACTCTCTTTCGTGGGCCTTCTTTCTTTTGAAGAAATTTCAGTGGAAGTTTCGCCTAATTCTACTTTTCTATTCACCTTTATTTAATGCTTAGTAAAAAAGGGACTTTGTACAATTCAAGTGTGGGCGGAGTAGAATTGTCTTTTGAACTTTATTTTTCCCTCGTTTTTCTAGTTTATTTTGAAAAATTATGCCATTTTTAAAATTTTGACATGTTTTTCTTAACCTAACTAGATTAGACCTTAGTCGAGCACATACAACCCTTGATATAATATGGTGAGATTAGCCTTATCTATTTCTATATTTTTACCCCAAATCCACCAAATTATGAGTGTGCCGGTAGCTTGTAAACTTTAGAACTTGGCCTTAGCATCATTTTGAGACCATATACGAGGTATGTTGAGTTAGCTGGATGTATTTGGACTTTTCAGTTCAAGAAGGCAGTATTATCGGATTATCACCCAAATAGCCTACCATTGTATGTCTATCGATTAGTCACCTCGACTTCTCGACCCCCATGTTAAACCCTTTTATTGCACTCACCTTTAGTGCAAGATACCCTTAGATACACCCATCTGAGCCATTTCTTTCATTTTGTTAACCCAATATATTGTTTCGTTACACCTATACACCTTAGCCTACCCTGTAGTCTTTATTTGTAATTGGGAAGTCATCATTTTCGAAAGTTCAAGATTCAAGTGGAAAGGTTCGGGAATCACGCTTTCGTTGACGACATATTCTTAATGATCATTGAAGACCCCCCGAATTTTCATTTTTCATCTCAAGTGGGGGGATTTTATGTTTATTTGTTCTAGTTAAAAAAAAAAAAAGTTATGTATTCGTTATTTAGTTGATTGTAAAGTGTGATGTTATAAGCACTATATTATGAGCTTAATTTAGATTTAGTATCGAGGAGGCCACCTCGGTCACATTTGAAGATTGGAGTTGGTAATTGCCTAATATTGGAGAAAAGGTAGTGTGCCCATCATGACATCCTCTAATGACACATCTACCTAGTATATCATGATCCGGTTTCTTAACTTCAAAACTTGAACTTTGGGTGGACGGTAAGTGGTGATGACTTAGTTATGGATTTAGACTATTTGCTTGATTTTTATTTTACACCATTTATATATCCCATGTTTTTTTCCACCTTTTGATGAAGCGGTCTAGGTGATGCAATGAAAGCAATCTTGGTGTCTTGGCCATGGATTTGGTCATGTATCATTGATTTTGTCCATTCGCCGTGACATGTTAGTAATGACAATTCACCCTTAACCCATGTCGTGTCTACCCATATTGCCTTCAGAATTTTTACCCTAACTCTAGTTGGATATTTGTGTAACCACCAACCGATGATAAATGCTATGATCGTATGCATTGAGTGATTACCTAAATTGACACTTAGAATAGTTGAGAGATTTGAGTGTTTCATTCCATTTCTTGAGGTTTTCGGCTTTGTTTTATTCTAGCATAAGGGATTTGTAAACTTATATTTTCCATGTAATGGGAGATATCTTTTTAGGAATCTATCTAATAAGGTCGAATAAAAGAGCAAAAAGGGGAGGCCAAGGTTCGAACTAGGGACCTCCCCCTAGAAGAGTGAAATGTTGTGCAATTGCAACCAAGTGCCCTTGGGTCTTTTATGCATAAAAGTGTTAATTTGTTATTTATTTAATCAAGTTGTATTCTCCTTTTTAGCTTAATTGCTTCATCACTATTAATAGCTTATCTCGATAAGTCATTGCACCCACTTTATTTTTCTTAGGTCCACAATATCATTAAGTATTTATTATAAAATTTTCTGATTTTTCCAAAATCATTTAGTATTTTTAATTAATTAATTAGTTAAATTTAGTTTTTAAATCGTAATAAATAAAATAAAAAGTCTAAAAATACCCGGCTTTTTCCTAAAATTATTTTTAGTCGTTTAGAATGTAGGAAAATTAATTTTATACCAGGCCTTAAATTGCATTAATTCCACTTTTGGGCCTGGATTAGCTTGGGTTCTCGCGTTTTTGCATTTTAGCACCCTAGGATATAGTTTAGCTTAGTTTTATTGTCTTTATGCTTATTAGTTGCTAAATTAGTTATTTACTTTGTTCCCATGCCTTATTTACGCCTCGTGCTTTAATTATTAGAAACCGTAATCAAAACATAAATTCCCGGTCCATTCAAGCACTTTAATAACAAACTCTAAAATGCACCGCCACCACTGCTAAACTTAATTCGGTAATCACTTGCTTGTATCACTTATCGTATTCGCGGGTTTTGCTGTCGACCTTTTCCTAAACTCGATTCGTTGATTCTCGCAGATCAACGATATTTGTATTTTCTACAATATCAAATTTTGGCGCCACGCCGGGATGAGGTTTTTGTTTGTTGTGGATTGCCAAGTTGGCAAAGATGAGCATGTGATGTTTGTTTGTTGGTTTCCTGGAGTGAAAGAGACGGGGTGAGAGGATTGTGAGGGGAAAGTGGGATTTTGGCCAAGATTTTGATTAGGTTTTCCGGTTTGGGAACTTCGGTTTTAATTAAAGAGGGTGTGGGTAAATGGGTAATGGGTTTGGGTTAAAAGGGGGTTGAGGGTTAGTGGTTTAAGTTTATTTAATGAAAAAAAAGTATTTAAGTTTAGTCATAAAAATAAAATAAGTAGTTGTAAAATAAAAAAATGGTTTTTAATAAATAAAAAATTGTTTTAATAAAATAATTGTTTTAAATAAAAAAAATGGTTTTAAATAAAAATAATTGTATTTAATGAAAATGAGTGAATTGGTAATTTGGGTTCGGTTTAAGGGAAAATGGTAATTTGGTTTCGGTGAAGGTTTTGAGTTTGTTTTCCCACTCTTACTCCAAAACACGCCCCGAAGCTCAAAATGTAGAAAATTCACTCCCTACCCGTCCTCAAGAAAGAACGATTCAATCCGAGCTCATTTCTCGTTTGGTCCTTTCGATCCTTGTAATGAAACACATAAAAAACACATTCCAAGGATATCTGTAGCATAATTGGTTATATTTCAGTGTTTTTGGACATTTTTGTGGGCTTAGATGGGTAAAAATGATGAGTGAATAAGCACTCATCAAATAAATTTGATATTGTAGAAAATACCAAATATACGTGATACGCGAGAATCAACGAATCGACCGTTTAGGAAAAAGGTCGACACGCAAAACCCGCCAATTGGATATAAGTGATACCGGCAAGTGATTACCCGTCGCTTCCCAACGAGGAGTGAATTGACGGTCACGCTTGAGGTTTGTTATTAAAGCTTGAATGGATCGGAATTTATGTTATGATTACGTTTCTATAATTAAAGCACGGAGCGTAAATAAGGCCACGGAACAAAGTACATAACTAATTTAGCAACTAATAAGCATAAAGACAATAAAACTAAGCTAAACTATATCCTAGGGTGCTAAAATGCAAAAACGCGAGAACCCAAGCTAATCCCGAGCCTCAAAAAGTGAAATTAATGCAATTTAAGGCCTACGGGTATGAAATTAATTTTCCTACATTCTAAAAGACTAAAAATAATTTTAGAAAAAAGCCGGGTATTTTTTCGACTTTTATTTTATTTATTACGATTTAAAAACTAAATTTAACTAATTAATTAATTAAAAATACTAAATGATTTTGAAAAATCAAAAATTTTATAATAAATACTTAACGATATTGTGGACCTAAGAAAAATAATGTGGGTGCAAATTATCCAGATAAGCTATTAATAAGTCGATGAAGCAATTAAGCTAAAAGGAGAATACAATAGCAATAAATAATAGTGTAACCTCAGAACGAAAAAGACCCAAGGGCACAATTTGGTTGGTACACAACATTTCACTCTTCTAGGGGAGGTCCCTAGTTCAACCTTGGCCTCCCCTTGCTCTTTTATTTTATTTTTTGATTTTCTTTTGAAACTTAAAAATTTTATCAAAATAAGGATTACTTGTAAAAACTTTTCTTTAGAGAACCTCAAATAAGTCGCTTTTAATAAATTATTTGACTAATACTGTATGCATCCAACCAAATAGTCCTTTTTAGCTGTGAACCAAATAAGCAATGTAAAGCGGTTATAAAAGAACAAAAGGCCGAACAAGCAAATAAGAATGAAAATAAGCTAGGCCTAACTGGAATAAGCTAAACTGAAGAGGGATAAGCAGTTGGCATTATTTAAACTAGGGAATCCTAAAGCTAGAAAAGGGGAAATAAGCAATGAGAAGTCAGAATGAACACTAAAATAAGCTAAAATTAATCTATCCTAAACTAACACACTAAAAGGCACCTAATGCTCAATAAGCTACTAAAACCTAATAAGCACAAAAAAAAAAAAAAAGCAATGGTGAAGTTGATCTTGCGTGCCTAATACCAAGAAGGGCTATTTTGAGCTTAAAAATAAGCTCTAATAAGCAAGATCTAAAATTTATAAAAATACTACACTATAGCTAACTCATGAATACCATGCATACCAATTTTCGATTCTAAAGCCTTATAATAAGTAAATTAAAAATCAAAAGTGAACCCACTGGACATGATGGTCAGCCGTAACAAAAGCGTAAAAATGGTCCCATGCTTTTGAGTGCAAATTTAAATAAACTGAAAGTTAGTGCAAATAAACTAAAGGCCTACTGAGATGGGCATGTTAAGATGTAAGAAAAGTAATTTTGAAGAGTTTTTGCTTATAAGTTTAAAGCCCCTACATCGCAGGTATGCCGATTTAAAAATGTGATATGTTTTTTTTTTTCAAAACTCAACAAAACTTTGTAAAATCAAGATTACTTGTACATAATCTACTAGGAAATTAAAACCACTTTGACTTTCAAAGTCAAAGTGGGTAGAAATGTGTTTTGACCTACGGAACCAAAACCAAACACCCTTTACAGGAAAACTAGAAATCAGATTCAAAGAAGTTATCCGAAACTTCAAAAGCTTTAACAAACCTGACTTGATACCTTAAAAAAAACTTGATTGAGCTTAACAACTTTGGAATAATCTTGCAACAAACTTGAAATATGACAAATCCTTAAGAACACAAACGTAAAACAAATGGCATACACAAACCTAATTAAAAACATTAAATTGCATTAACTTGAAATGAAAAATTACATGTAAATTTAAATGACAATGAAAAGTAAAATGGTACTAGAAAAAAATTTCTAGACAAGTTTTTACATTTTCACTACATGCCTATTTATACAAAAACATAACTGTCTTCTTGTTTGTCTTTCCTCGGCTGTGTTACTTGTGTGAGAGAGAGGAGAGAACCTGAGATTGGACTTCATCACAACCATCAATTTATGCTTGGTGCCCAATCTTGCAATGACAGCCATAGGATGAGGTTTTTGTTTGTTGTGGATTGCCAAGGTGGCAAAGATGAGCATGTGATGTTTGTTTGTTGGTTTCCTGGAGTGAAAGAGACGGGGTGAGAGGAGGGGAGGAAGTGGGATTTAAGCCAAGATTTTATTAGGTTTTCCGGGTTTGGGAACTTCGGTTTTTAATTTGGGTAAGAAGAGGTGTGGGTAAATGGGTAATGGGTTAAAAAGGGGTTGAGGGTTAGTGGTTTAAGTTTAGTTAATGAAAAAAAAGTATTTAAGTTTAGTCATAAAAATAAAATAAGTAGTTGTAAAATAAAAAAATGGTTTTTAATAAATAAAAAAAATTGTTTTTAATAAAAATAATTGTTTTAAATAAAAAAATGGTTTTAAATAAAAATAATTGTTTTAATGAAAATGAGTGAATTGGTAATTTGGGTTCTGTTTAAGGGAAAAAATGGTAATTTGGTTTCGGGTGAAGGTTTTGAGTTTGTTTTCCCACTCTTACTCCAAAACACGCCCCGCTCAAAATGTAGAAAATTCACTCCCCCTCCGTCTCAAAGCACGATTCCAATCCAGCTCATTTCTGTCATTTGGTCCCTTTTCGATCCTTTGTACGAAACACATAAAACACACTCCAAGGATATCCGTAGCATAATTGGTTATATTTCAGTGTTTTGGACATTTTGTGGGCTTAGATGTAAAAATGATGAGTGAATAAGCACTCATCAAATCCCCACACTATCAATTGCTAGTCCCTAGCAATCCGATCATATGAAGTAATGAAAGGATCAAAAATACCAAGAATACCCCGCTTCGACTTTTTATTCAACTATGAGAAATTTAAAACTTGAACGTAAATAAATAACATGCTTGATTATCAAAACATGGCATCATGGAACGGAATTCACACAAAATGGGTGTCTCCGGGAATTGTAATCGCATCCTCTTTTTATACTCTCAAACCAAGCTTAAACTTATTGTGCAAACATTTTTGTAAAATGCTAACACTACTTATACAAATAATCTATGTAAGTCGAAACTTAACTTTTTACTCCCGCAATTTATACAATTTAAGTGTGTGTGCTCATTTTCAAAATTTTGACCATTGAAATCGACATTTGTTATGGTTGTAATCCACTTAACTAAAGTACTAACTCACCGAAAACGATGAAAGTCTAAGGATCGAAAGGGCCTCTTCCATGTAGCGGCTTTTCGCACATCCCAAAACATAAGTTTTAAGTGACCGGGCTTTTTACACCTCACAGAGAATAGTACCGGATTAGGGGAATTGATTCCAAAGATTTACGAAGCTACCGTTAAGTTAAAACTAAACCTTAAATGGATTACAACCGACGACAATCTAGAAATTCGAGATTCAAAGGTGAGATCACTCCATGTTGCGATTTTCTTCTCAGCTTGTCCTTTTTAAGGAGGCTAGGTTTTCACCCTCGAGAATAGTATCGGAGTTGATCTTTGAAATCAAGGATTTCAAATTACCGTCAAACTTTTAGACAACTTTGACGAATACGAGTTCAACTTCCGATTTAAATTTAAGAAAAAGCAAGTTTCTCAGACATTTATTCATAAGCAACATAATGCTTTTATTCAATTAAACTCATATTTTTCTTTCCTTTTTTTTTTTCTTTTTCATTTTTCAACTTTTTCACTTTTTTTTTTTTGACTTTGAACTTTAAACTTGCAACTTTTGCATCATTCAAGCAACTTTCGATACTTTCATTTTGCAACATTATTCAGATTTTAAGAAAGTATGCTTTCTCGGAAATTTAAATAAAAAGTTGAACTCGGACTCTAAATCAATTTTGCTTAAAAACTTTTTATTGTAACAAGACGATTTTGAATGTTCAAAAGTTTGACAATGAGCACATATTTAGGTCCAATTAGTTAGCTTATGAGAGAAAAAGCCATAGATTACTTATATAAGCTCTAAAGAGAACCAACTACTCCACGCTTAGCATTTTCATTTGCACAACGCGTAAAACCTTAGCCTAAATGTTAAGAGAGCAACTAGATCAACACTCTAGCAGAGTCGGGATTCCCCTTGTTCTAGCCTAATCAAGACTAAACTACCATTAACACCGAAGCATTAACGCTTTATTTTTGTGCAAAGCACTTCTTGTAAATGTAAATACTTAACTTAAAACGATAAAAATTTTAAAATTTTGGTCAAAACGGGGTGCTAGGGTACTAGAAGGTACACACGGATCAAAATTTAGAATTTCCCCCCCCCCCACACACACACTTAGAATTGAATATTGCCCTCAATATTCAAAGTACCGGCCGTAGCCGAAACTATAATCTTCAAAAATCTTATAGACGTTTTTCAAAATATTCAAAGTACCGGCCGGAATCTTCAAGACGTTTTTCAAAAGATTAGATTGAGGAACATTGAGTGAATGTTCAACAATCTTATCCACCACCGAAGCGTTGAGAATATCCGTGATCGGGCTTAGAAGAGGTTCCATCATCCTACGGTTTAGTTGCGGACGAAGGATGATGGATCTAAGCCATACTCATCACTCTCAAAACTAGGAGGCATCGAGTCATCCGGAGAAAGAAATGAGTCGACCTCCTCCATAAGAGTGTCACTCGACGAATCAAGGCAAATTGTATAAAAGATTTTCCAATTCAAGTAGGTCGGCTTCAAAGTCGAAGTGCACATCATCATCTCCCAATGGAGAATGATCAACGAGAGCGAGTTCATCGGCGAACTCCTCGAGAAGGTCTAAAGTCGAAGTGGATTGCCACTATTCTTTCTTCGTGTAGAATCCTCGATTCTGTAAAGATGTAACGGTTTTCCGTAAAGGTTACTATCCTCATCTCAATGTCAAAGATTGGGTTATCGGAAATTTGAGTGAATTCAGAATCTAAGTCAAACAGAGGATTAGTGAATGCCATAGTGAAAGGTTCCTGACAACAAGAATATCTTCATCATCTGAATCAAAATTAGTGTCGATTTCTCGATCTTCCGGTTCAAAATCTTCACTTCTTCTAAGCCGACGAAGAAGGAATTCTCAACATACTCGATGTCTCCACATGATAAAGAATCGTCAAACGACGATAATCATTTTCGATTCGAGATCATCTCAAAGAATCATTAGTGGGAGGAGAAGAATCATCATCAATAGGCTCATCACACATCATACCCGCGACTCACTTGGGGTTGGGAAAAGGTTCTCAACACAAGACGGTTCCGCTTGGAATAGTGCTAAGATGCTCATCCTCCATACTTAGAGAGTTAACGGGCTCTTCGTGTGTGGTTTCGGCCGACAAACTTTCTTCATCATCGTCACTATCATCATCATCGTCAATGTAAGTCGCGAGCCATCGGCACGCTCTTGCAAGTGCTCGTTCCTCGATTCGTATTTCTTCAAGACATCTTTGAATCTTAGCAGCTCGTTCCTCTTCTTCAAGTAATTCTAGCATAGATTTTCGCTATGTAGACGCTTGGTCTTCGGCAAGTTCTTCTAGCATACTTTTCTCACGAGGATGTTGATCAATGACGGATATTGTTCAATGACGGAAAATTGTGGAGGTTGGAAATTGTCAAAACAAGGAGTGTTATAACAAGGATCAGGCCCATAGTAATTCTGATTCCATGATTGACATTGGTAATCATAATGAGGACCTCCACAATTTGCACAATAAGGAATTTGAGGGGAGAAATTATGAAATGAAGGATCATTGAAATCTTGATAGTACGGTTGTGGTTCGTATGAATTCTGTGGAGGGTAGTTGAAATCGTTTGAGGATAATTGAAGGAATTTGATTAGAATCATGTTTAATGAATTCTCGCACAAATCGAACAAAATCCATCAGTAAGATAGTTTCCACACCACTTGCACATACATTTGTAGCAACGAAATCCTTTTGGTAACACGCCTCCACAACCGTAGCAATAATCTTGATCGAACGAAGATATCTCAGGTATGGGAGTAGGAATCGAGGGCTCAACAACATCACAATTGGTAATTGTAGCGGTACTTCGGTTAACTTTAGACGAATTTCATTAAGGTAGTTATCAATCATGTTCATTCCGTCCCTAAGGAAATCTTTTGAAAAACGTCTTGAAGATTCCGGAGGTGGGACAAGTGGTGTGCTCTTAGAGCTAGCAGTTTCCACCACTTCCGTTTTGGTCTCCTTCTTGCTCTTTCTCTTAACCTAACCGTAAATCGCGACAAATTTTGATCAATTCTAGACGGTTTGGGCTCAGAAACAATAGAACAAACATCGGGTTGTGGCGGATGGTCGGAAAAACTTGGAGAATCATCGAGAGAGCTTTTATCGGATAATTCGCACCAATAGCAATATTTGCTTGCACCCATCCTTCCACATCGCTTACATAAACAATCCCGATTTTGACAATAAAGTTGATCCTCTTCCATACTGCCCAGAAACAACGACGATAATCGATCGTCGCCATGAGAATTAAACATGTAGAGGGTTAAAGGAATAGAATTAAGTGATCGAGAGGATACGAAGAATAGAATCAAACGGTGAAAGAGGGTAAGAGAAATAGAATCAACGAATAAGAGGAATAAAGAAGAATATTTTGGGAAAATAAATTTTGAAAAGGAAAATATTTTTGGGTTTTTGGGTTTATGGAAAGCAAATAACTTCACGAGGAAGGTTCTTCAAGTCACTAATCGTCAAACCTTAACGATATTGTCGCAACACAACCTCCCCGGCAGCGGCGCGAAAATTTGATATTGTAGAAAATACCAAATATACGTGATACGCGAGAATCAACGAATCGACCGTTTAGGAAAAAGGTCGACACGCAAAACCCGCGAATACCCGATAAGTGATACCGAGCAAGTGATTACCCGGGTCGTTTCCCAACGAGGTGAATTGATGGTCACGTTTGAGGTTTGTTATTAAAGTGCTTGAATGGATCGGGAATTTATGTTATGATTACGGTTTCTAATAATTAAAGCACAGGAACGTAAATAAGGCACGGGAACAAAGTACATAACTAATTTAGCAACTAATAAGCATAAAGACAATAAAACTAAGCTAAACTATATCCTAGGGTGCTAAAATGCAAAAACGCGAGAATCCAAGCTAATCCCGAGCCTCAAAAAGTGAAATTAATGCAATTTAAGGCCTACGGGTATGAAATTAATTTTCCTACATTCTAAACGACTAAAAATAATTTTAGGAAAAAGCCGGGTATTTTTTCGACTTTTATTTTATTTATTACGATTTAAAAACTAAATTTAACTAATTAATTAATTAAAAATACTAAATGATTTTGGAAAAATCTGAAAATTTTATAATAAATACTTAACGATATTGTGGACCTAAGAAAAATAAAGTGGGTGCAACAGCTTATCCAGATAAGCTATTAATAAGCTGATGAAGCAATTAAGCTAAAAGGAGAATACAATGCTTAAATAAATAACAAGTGTAACCTCAGAAAAGACCCAAGGGCACAATTGGTTACGTGTATACAACATTTCACTCTTCTAGGGGAGGTCCCTAGCGAACCTTGGCCTCCCTTTTTCTCTTTTATTTTATTTTTGATTTTCTTTTGAAACTTAAAAAGCTTATCAAAATAAGGATTACTTGTAAAAACTTTTCTTTAGAGAACCTCAAATAAGCTGCTTTTAATGACTTATTTGACTACCTATTGTAGCGTATAACCAAAATTTTTTAGCTTTTGTGAGAACCAAATAAGCAACAGAAAAGCGGTTATAAAAGAACAAAAGTCCGAACAAGCCAATAAGAATGAAAATAAGCTAGGCCTAACTGGAATAAGCTAAACTTAAGAGGGATAAGCAGTTGGCATTATTTAAACTAGGGAATCCTAAAGCTAGAAAAGGGGAAATAAGCAATGGAGAAGCTGTAATGAACACTAAAATAAGCTAAAATTAATCTATCCTAAACTAACACACTAAAAAGGCACCTAATGCTCTGAATAAGCTACAAGAAAACCTAATAAGCACAAAAAAAAAGCAATGGTGAAGCTGATCTTGCAGGCCTAATAGTCAAGAGGGGGCTATTTTGAGCTTAAAAATAAGCTCTAATAAGCAGTATCTAAAATTTATAAAAAATACTACACTATAGCTAACCCATGAATACCATGCATACCAATTTTCAGATTCTAAAGCCTTATAATAAGTAAATTAAAAATCAAAAAGTGAACCCACTTGGACATGATGGTCAGCCTGAACAAAAGCGAAAAATGGTCCTAAGGCAGCTTTTGAGTGCAAATTTAGCTAAGGTAAACTGAAAGTTAGTGCAAATAAACTAAAGGCCTACTGAGATGGGCATGTTAAGATGTAAGAAAAGTAATTTTGAAGAGGTTTTGCTTAAAAATAAGTCAAAGCCCCTACATCGCTATGACACGCTAGTAAAATGTATATTTTTTTTTCAAAACTCAACAAAACTTTGTAAAATCAAGATACTTGTACATAATCTACTAGAAACCTTTAAAACCACTTTGACTTGAAAAGTCAAAGTGGGTAGAAATGTGTTTTGACCCACTTGAGACCCAAAACCAAACACCCCTTTACAGGGGAAAACTAGAAACTGTATTCAAAGAAGTTATCTGAAACTTCAAAAAGCTTTAACAAACTGACTTGATACCTTAAAAAAAACTTGATTGAGCTTAACAACTTTGGAATAATCTTGCAACAAACTTGAAATATGACAAATCCTTAAGAACACAAACAGAAACAAATGGCATACACAAACTGAATTAAAAACATTAAATTGCATTAACTTGAAATGAAAAATTACATGTAAATTTAAATGACAATGAAAAGTAAAATGGTACTAGAATAAAATTTCTAGACAAGTTTTTTACATTTTCACTACATGCCTATTTATACAAAAACATAAATCTGTCTTCTCTTTCTTGTTTGTCTCTTCTGCTGTGTTACTTGTGTGAGAGAGAGGAGAGAACCTGAGATTGGACTTCATCACAACCATCAATTTATGCTTGGTGCCCAATCTTGCAATGACAGCCATAGGATGAGGTTTTTGTTTGTTGTGGATTGCCAAGTTGGCAAAGATGAGCATGTGATGTTTGTTTGTTGGTTTCCGGGAGGGAAAGAGACGGGGGTGAGAGGGACAGGAGGGGGGAAGTGGGATTTTGGCGCCAAGATTTTATTAGGTTTTCTGGGTTTGGGAACTTCGTTTTAATTTGTAAGAAGAGGGTGTGGGTAAATGGGTAATGGGTTTGGGTTAAAAGGGGGTTGAGGGTTAGTGGTTTAAGTTTAGTTAATGAAAAAAAAGTATTTAAGTTTAGTCATAAAAATAAAATAAGTAGTTGTAAAATAAAAAATGGTTTTTAATAAATAAAAAAATTGTTTTTATAAAAATAATTGTTGTAAAAAAAATGGTTTTAAATAAAAATAATTGTTTTTAATGAAAATGAGTAAATTGGTAATTTGGTTCGGTTTTGGGGAAAGATGGTAATTTGGTTTCGGGTGAAGGTTTTGAGTCTGTTTTCCCACTCTTACTCCAAAAACACGCCCTGCTCAAAATGTAGAAAATTCACTCCGGCTCGGTCCAAGAAAGCACGCATTCCAATCCGAGCTCATTTCTCCGCTTTGGTCCTGTTTTCATCCTTTGTACCAAAACACATAAAAACACACCCAAGGATATCTGAGCATAATTGGTTATATTTCCGTGTTTTTGGACATTTTTGTGGGCTTAGATGGGTAAAAATGATGAGTGAATAAGCACTCATCAGTCTACTTGAGGGCAAGTAGAGTTCAAGTGGGGGGATATTTGATAACATCAAATTATCCTGAGTATTAAGTGTCAATTTCCCCCGATAATGCTTGTAATTTATATCATTTATATGGATTTACGCTTGTTTTCCATTATATTGCACTTTCAGGTAAATTACGAGTATTGGAGCTAAAGAGACGCGGATTTGGAGAGTTTATTGAAGATTTATCATAGTATGCTCACTTTGAAGAAGTTACGGCGTAACTCCTCTCTCACATAACTCCATAACTAAAGTGTGGCTCAGAAAACTAACTTTACAAAAGATTACGGCTTAACTCTATCCAACATTACGATGTAACCATATTAGGTCAAATGATGTTCCGCATCGCTACTAATTACGCCATAACTCATGCAACAACTACAGCGTAACCAAGAATTATTGAAGATACGGCGTAACTCCTTCCAGAGGTTGTGCCGTAACCACCATTATTAGTGCAAAATACTAAGAATTGTATGTTACAGCTAACTCTTATAATAGCTACGCCATAACCAGATCTGGCCTATAAATACCCCACGATTTCCAGCATTTCACATCATCCCATTTCACACACAACAATCAGAGAACATGAGAAGAAGTTGAAGGCAGATCTAGAGGAGCATACGGAGCTATCTCCAAGGGAGAAATCACTCCCCTACGATAAGCATTAGCTTTTTATCTTTTTTTTTTAATTTCAATTCATGTATTTCGTAACATTAAACATTGAATTGATTGTTATAGTTAATATGAGCGGCTAAGCACCTCTTGGTGTTGGCCTAGTTATGATTCCTTAATTGTTTTGTTTGCATTTACATAGCTTCGGTATAATTATTTCTAAGTTTATGCATGCATAGTTTATTGGTAGCTACCCTTGTTTCGGTAGTTTTGAATGGCGGTAGAGGCTAGTTGCTTAGGAGATATGACCAACTGACCCTAAGTGAGTAGACTAAAACGGGAAGGGTAAGATATGACCAACTGACGACCCTTTCTACTTGTGGGATTTGACCAACTGATTACCTACCGTTTGGATGAACTTAAGAAGTAAGGGGTGAGTATTTAAGTTGCTAGCGCTCGAGCACTCACTTTATAAATCTAGCATGTGGCGGTACTTAATGACTTGACTTAGAGGACCAGGAACAATTGGACTTATGAGGGGACACCTGACTTCTCCAGTGGGACCCTTTGCTGATAGGTTAGGACGAACTGACCAAATGTTGTCCTAGCGACTTTGACCCCACCTGAAGTAATTGGAAATAATTAGACGTAAACACTACTAGTTAGGATGAGTAACTAGGTTAGCACCACTCTCCTTTATTGATCACATCTTTCACCTTTATTTGCTTTATTAGTTAGTTCCATATCAAAATGATATTAAAATCTGTGACACCTAGACTTAGTATAAATCCACACACATAGCTCTTGGGACGACCTCGGTTTTACCGAATACTACACTACACACGACCGGGTACACTACCCGTTAGTGCATTAGGGTAGACCATAGGTATAACGAGACTTATAAATATTAAAAACCTAGCCAGTAAAACCTACATCACTTGTTTAGTGTTTTATGTGAAAACGTAAGTGTGTTATTAAACTATTGGCTCAAACCATTTATGTATTTTATTTGTTTCATTAAAATGATTTTACGTATGTTATTGACTTGGCATTAGAAGATCGAAAAACATAAATAAACGTTTTTATGATTTATTTGTATTAACACACTCCTATGGTTTTTGCTATTTAGGACGTTCAAGCTCGCAACAACGAAAGAAGAAGCAAGTTTTCCTTACTCTAGCGTCTACCAATTAAGACAAGAGACAACCTAATAATAATCAATAATGAGGTTTCATAGATATAAGCAAACACACAAGTAATTTAGCTAGACATGTTAAACAAGCAAGCATATACACAATCAACTGAATATGGGGTAGACATAATGATAAATTGGATAAACAAACTTATCTTGATGTGTAAAATAGGGTATGAGACCCTAGAATACTGTCCAAGTTGGACTACAACTGAGATAGGGTTTGCTCTCCAAAATTATACCTCTCAAAATACATAAAAATCGAATTCTATATATAGATTTACAATCGCGATGACGTCGCCTTTTTCTAGTGACGCCGTCAGGTCGCCATCATTAGGGTTTTGCTTAGGCCAAGTCATCGTTGGGATGGCGTCACTTTAGAAGTGTGATGTCGTCGGTCTTCATGCAGGACGTCGTTTGAATCTTGGATCTTGGGCGTCTGGTATAGTTTTTTTGAGTGACGCCTTCCAAAATTAAGGCGTGAAGCCTGTTAATACAAATAAACCATAAAAACGTTTATTAATATTTAGCGATCTCTTTGTGTTTTGTTGATAACAAATATAATGTTATCATAAGTAAAATTATAAGGATACACGTTATTTCTGTAAAGCATTTACATATAGTCATTTAATACAAATTGTTGTAATAAATCATTTGTTGTAATATTTTATTAGGATGGGTAAAAACCACAACCCATGGAGCATATCCCTAACCCATGGTATTGACCCATATCCATTTGACTAGATGCATTGCATATATTAGATACATTGTATCTAATTAAATACCCATGGACCAACCCATAACCCATGACCCATAACCAAAAAACCCATGGGCAAAGAGGAGCGTCCCACGGATCCCTAGCTTTACACTAGACGGATCCCTTAAGGGAGGGATCCGTGGGATCCGTGGAACAGTGGCAAGATTTTGCCTATAAATAGAGAGCCATTTCTTCATTTCTCTTCACCCCTCTTCTTACTAACTCTCTCCTATACTCTACTCTCTTCTAACAAAAGATCACTTGATCTAGAGAGTTGTTCTTCTTTCTTCTATAGTGATTCTCATATAGGTCCTTCTCTAAGGCGAGATCACGAGCTTACTACAAGTCATCCAAGCAAGAGGTCCTTGTTTGATTTGTTTCTCTACAAGATTTCTGTAGCAAAGATCTTGTACTTGATATTTCACATAGTTGTTGTGTAATAGTCATGTTGGTTTGGTCCTCCGTGTTACGGACTCGGTATTTAGCTATGTATCAGAAAAAGGTGTAAGCAACATTGTGAAGGCTTCTCCGCCAAGTTGAAGGATTTTGTTGACATAGTACTTGAACTCTCGAGTAGGTGACTCGGTGAGTGGAGTAGGGCAAGGAAGGTGTCCTTGTAGCCGAACCACTATAAATCGGTTGTGTCATTTCTTTCCCATGCTTTACTTTATTTACATTCATTACTCTTAGATCTATAATTTATCTTCATCCATACAATTTCACATAACATCGAATCTAAAGTTTTTAGAAACTAACTTAAAATCGGCAAAACTATTCATCCCCCCTTCTAGTTTTCCACAATTGGTATCAGAACTAAGTTTATAAAAGTTTTAAAGTAAACCGTATTTTAAAAACATTTCGATCACTATGGGTTCTGAAAACTACAAGGAAGGGCAATCTATGCAACGACCACCACTACTTGAAACTAAAGGTTTTATATATTGGAAAAATAGATTCGAAACGTATGTGAAGTATAAAGATATTGATCTTTGGTACATCATTGTTGAAGGAGATTTTGAAGCCACCTCAAAAGATGAAAATGGAGTTTTAGTTAACATACCTCATGATAAACTCTCCGATGAAATTAAGAAAAAGCTTTCTGAAAATAGTGAAGCTAAAATGGTTTTGTATAATGCTTTACCCAAAAAGGAATTCGAAAGAATCTCCATGCTCAAAACCTCTAAAGAAATTTGGAACTCTTTAGTTGTAACTCATCAAGGTAATCAACAAGTGAAAAACAATAAAATAGATCTATATGTTCAACAATATGAACAATTTTCAATATCGGATGAGGAAACTATAGATCATTCTTTTGCTAAATTTAATACTATAATTACATCTTTACAAGCACTTGATGAATCTTTTTCTAGCCGTAACCATTTTAGGAGATATATAAGGGTACTTCCATCCAAGTGGAGATCTAAGGTGACGGAAATCGAAGAATCAAAAGATTTGACAATTCTCACCCTTGAGGAACTCATAGGCAATTTAAAGGTCTATGAGCTTGTCCTTGCTAAGGATTCTGAAGCCTCAAAAGTGAAATAGAAGCACAAATCTCTTGCCCTCTAAGCCAAGAAGGCCTCAACTGATGAAGAGAATTCCTCTTCGGATAGTGATGACGAGGAGTATGCCATGGCGGTAAGGGACTTCAAAAAGTTCTTTAGAAAGAAGGGAATATACGTCAAACAACCGTATGACGAACAAAAAGGATTCCGGAAAAGCAAAGAGGACGAGAAGCCAAGGGATGATCGTGCTTGCTTTAAATGTAGGGACCCAACCCAAACCACTTTATTAGTAAGTGTCCCAAACGCGATGATCAAAAGGCATTCGTGAGCGGCTCGTGGGGAATGAGCGAGGAGGAGGACGAACAAATTTGTCTCATGACAAATGACGAGGTATGTCACGAATACTATAGTAGCTCATCAATAGATGATGACTCATTGCATAATGAATATGATAAACTTTGCAAAATTAGTTTAAAAGTAATCAACAAAAACAAGTTTTTGAAAAATCAAAACCAACGTTTAGATAAGGAAGTCATAGAGTTAAGGGCAAAATTAAAACGTCTAGAAAAGGGCAAGATCGCAAGTGGCGAATGTGAACTTTGCGTTCAACTTCAAACACTAGTTGATCAACTAGATTCTAAGATTTCTAGAATGAGTACTAATACTCTAGATATGATATTAGATAGTGTTAAAACAAGAAACAACCAAAAAGGTTTAGGTATTCAGCAACTTAATGCGTCAACTAGTGAAAACAAAGAAACACAATTCGTAAAAGGAATAGAAAAACAATCCACTGTTGTGGCGGATCTCACGGATCCCACAAAAAGGGAACCAGCTAGTGTACAGACAGGGATCCGTGGGTCTGCTGAAGCAAAAAATGGTAATAACATAGCTTCCTCTTCTAGAACTGATTTTGTCATCGTTAATAAAAAGAAACTAACTCATATTACCATTAGACAGCCACCCCAAGATATAATCAAAGTTTTGTAAGAAACAAAGGTCCATCATTTTCAAAACCAAACACATCTAGGAGACCTAATAATGTTTACCCAAGAAGTAACCATCAAATGGGATGGAACCAAAATATACAAAATGGTTTTCCATTTCAAAACTTTGCACCATGGAATGCATATTCACCTTATCCATACATGTCTAACATGAATGGAATGTTTAACACTAATGGGCCCATACACAAATGGGGACCAAACTTTTGAGTTAATTGTTTTCTTAGGTGTGCTTAAAGGTCGACCTAGATCCGGATGAATGGGTCAAGGATAGCGGGTGCACGAGGCACATGACCGGCAATAAAGATCTATTCTCCACATATGAATCCTTCAATGGAGGAAATGTGGTGTTTGGAAATAGCAAAAGCAAAATTATCGGTAAAGGTACAATTTCTAAAAAATCTCTAACCATTAACGATGTGTATCACATAGAAAACCTAAACTTTAACCTCTTAAGTATAGGACAAATATGTGATAAAAAGTGCAATGTACTTTTTACCAAAACCGGTAGTAAGATATTAAAAAACGGCATCACCATAGGTAGAGGAATTAGGAAACATGGAGTCTACGTCATTAAAATCGGTAATGAACCTAAAGACAAACTTTGTCTTACCTCTATGGATGATACTTCAACCTTATGGCATCGAAGATTGGGTCATGCCAATATGCGCCTTCTTCAATCGCTATCATCCAAAGATCTAGTAAGAGATCTACATAAATTAAAATATGAACATCACTTTTGTGATGCTTGTAACATAGGAAAACAAGTCCATTCTAGTCACAAAGCTAAAAACATGGTGTCTACAACTAAGTGTCTAGAGTTACTACGCATGGATTTATTTTATCCATCTGCTATCCAAAGTTCTGGAGGCAACTACTACACTTTGGTTATAGTGGATGATTATTCTAGGTACACATGGACTAAATTCTTAAAGAACAAAACTGAAACATCCAATCATTTTGAAATATTAAGTAAGAATCCAAAGACAACTAGGAAGTCCTATAGTATCTATTAGAACGGATCATGGTAGGGAATTCGATAATGAAGTGCAATTTGGAGCTTTTTGTGATGCTAATGGTATTACTCACAACTTCTCGGCTCCTCGCACTCCACAATCGAATGGGGTAGTTGAAAGAAAGAATAGAACCCTACAAGAAATGAGTCGCACCATGCTAAATGAGCAATCCATACCTCAAAAGTTTTGGTGCAATGTTGTTGATACCTCAACATACATACTTAATCGAGTCTTAATTAGACCAATTTTAGGTAAAACTCCATACGAGTTACTTCGAGGCAAAAATCCTACGTTAGATCACTTTAGAGTCTTTGGTAGCAAATGTTTTCAACTCAACACTAAAGATTACCTTACATAATTTGATCCTAAATCAACCGAAGGTATCTTTTTAGGTTATTCTCCTAATAGCAAAGCCTACGTCATATTAAATAAAGAAACAATGAAGGTTGAAGAGTCATTAAACGTCAAATTTGATGAAAGTCCACCCAAACCCTCTCCACCTCTTGTCGATGACGAGATTGTCGAAAGCGAAGCTATTGTAATAAAGAAAAAGATAAATGAAGAAGAAGAACCTTTAAATGATGAAATCATAAATATTAAAGAGTCCAAAGATCACCCCGTAGATAAGGTCATAGGAAAGCTAAATGAAAGAACTTTAAGGTCTCAAGTTCAAAACCAAAGTAGCTTGTTTTGTTTTGTCTCAACCATAGAACCTAAGAATACACAAGAAGCCATAAAAGATGAAAGTTGAGTAATGGCCATGCAAGAAGAGTTAAATCAATTTGTTTCTAATAATTTTTGGACACTTGTCCCTCCACCTAGTAATCAAACCATAATAGGAACCAAATGGGTTTATAAAAACAAGTTAGATGCAAACGGTGTAGTGTCTAGAAACTAAGCTAGACTTGTTGCCCAAGGGTATAATCAACAAGAAGGAATAGACTTTTATGAGACCTATGCCCCCGTGGCTAGATTAGAGTCTATAAGAATACTTCTTGCTTATGCTTGTGATAATGGTCTTAAGCTTTATCAAATGGATGTCAAAAGTGCTTTTCTAAATGGTTTTATTAATGAAGAAGTATATGTAGCTCAACCTCCGGGCTTCATCGATTTTTAAAAACCTAAACATGTGTATAAGCTAAAGAAAGCCCTTTACGGTTTTAAACAAGCTCCAAAAGCTTGGTATGATAGACTCAAGTCGTTCTTAATCAAACACAACTACACCATGGGGTTAGGTGATAACACGCTTTTTACTAAGAAAAAGGAGTCACATATAATCATTGTTCAAATATATGTAGATGATATTATATTCGGATCTACTTGTCAAGACATGTGTGATGATTTCTCTAAAATCATGCATGACGAGTTCGAGATGAGTATGATGGGAGAACTTAGTTTATTTCTTGGTCTACAAATCAAACAAGTAGAAGATGGTAGCTTCTTTAATCAATCTAAATACATTAAGGAAATGTTAAAGAAATTCGGTTTAGAAGAGTCAAAACCAATTAGGACACCAATGTCATCCGACACTAAACTCACAGAAGATGAAGACGGCTAATCCGTTAATAACACAAAATATCGTGGCATGATTGGTAGCCTTCTCTACCTCACGGCTAGTAGGCCGGATATCATGTTTAGTGTTTGTCTATGTGCTAGGTTTCAAGAAGATCCTAAAACATCACATCTAGAAGCCGTCAAAAGAATATTTAGATACATTAAGGGTACGACTCAATTAGGATTATGGTATCCTAAGGGTACGGGAGTAGAAACAATTTTATATGCAGATTCTGACCATGCAGGTGATTATGTTGACAGAAAAAGTACAAGTGGGGTATGTACTTTTATGGGATGTTTCTTAACATCTTGGTTCTCAAAAAAACAAACGGCATTAGCAATATCAACAACCGAAGCTGAATATGTCTCCACCGGCAAAGCATGCCAACAAACACTATGGATGAAACAATCGTTAGTTGACTACGACATTCATCTAAGTGACATAGCCATTCTATGTGACAACAAAGGTACCATCGATTTAAGCAAGAATCCGGTATTACATTCTCGCACAAAGCATATAGAGATCCGTCATCACTTCTTAAGAGACAATGTTCAAAAGGGGAACATCTCTATTGAGAAGGTAGCGTCCGAAGACAACATAGCCGACGTCCTCACCAAACCATTGAAGCGAGAAAAATTCAACCTACTTCCTATTGGTCTTGGTCTCATGGAACAATCGTCGTAATTTGTTTTTTTTAACTCTACAAGGTATGTAAACATTAGCCTTCTTCTATCTGAGTCCAGGATCTCTATTTCACGCACAACTCACAAGCAATACGTGAATTTTCAAAACCCAAGATGAATTTTTCACTTATAACTCATAGTTTTCTCTTATTTTTTTAAGATAAGTACAAGTTGCAAACATGTAATTACATAGACATTTTCTTTTCAAAGTATAAACGTTTTTATTCACACATAGAAACCTCTTTTCAAATTTTTTTCTAAAATGATACCTCTTCCCGTATCACTTTCACAAAAGCCATTTCTCACGTCTAGGACAAATCGCTTTTTCATTATTAAGACAAAGTAAAAACCCGTTTTCATTGCATCTCATGTCTTTTTAATGCTAAAGAGGACACATAACTAATATGTTTTTTCGGGTACATTCATTTAAGCAACAATGAATTAGGAGCACTCGGGTTATCTCACATAATAGTGTGCTTTTTCACTTCTAGTTTATTTTTTCTTTCCTTTTTAGGAGTCGAGATAACCGCAACTCCAAATGGTTTGCATATAGGCACACACTAGGCATAAATGTTTCTAAAAGGAAAATTTTGAGCTGCCTGAATCACCAGTACCACGGATCCCAGCCTTAATGTTGGACGGATCCCTCAAGGGAAGGATTCGTGGGATCCGTGAGACAGAAGCTTGTTTTATCTTCTATTTTTCTCACTTTGGATGAAAACTTCAATATTTTTCATCATATTATTTTTTTTGGAGTATGTTCTTTAATGCTTATGTTCTCATGATCACATGCCTTAAATTCATATCTAATCATTAGATTCTAATCCACATTTTGGATCAAGCATTCATTACAATGCATTATTTGTCTATAAATAGGATTCCCAAAATGCTTGCATATTCATCACATCTTCACAAACAAAACACCACCATGTCTTCTAAAAGATCTTCCAACTTAGATGAATCACCTAGTGCAAACAATCCCTTTCAAGAAATCCAAAATTTTGTCCTCCCACCTTCCAAAATACCACAATCAAAATCAAGGAAACCCGCACGGATTAGCATCCGGCCTTGTTGTTTAGCAAAACCATCATCGAATGATTCATCACCAACCACTATTTCACCATAAGATGCTTCCATTATAGCACCTCCTTCATCACCAACAAGTACACCAACTTCATCACCCATCAACTCACCACCTAAGGTCACTCTTTTGGAACTCCTTAAGACTCCAACAAGATCAAAACAACCTAACCAAAAAGAACTAGTCTTTTTAACACCTCCCACATTTCCAAACACAATATTCAAAGACCTTGAAACCTCACCACCCTTAGCTCCCATTTTGTTACAAGAACATCTAGGTTCTTTTCCACCACCACTTCCATCCATTCCGGACTTTGATCCATATTTTTCAACTTTTCCACCACAACTTCCGCAACTCACAAATCAAAGTCACACGGAAAACTTCCGCACTCATTACCACATCACTTACATTGTGAACATTGCCAATCCACCAGGGATATTGCAATAGAGATTAGGGAAGAAATGAAAGTCATACTCAACCTCATTCTTGATCGCATCAACATCATTACTCATCAAAACCTCCATTCATAACCTTATGCAAGCTTGGAAGGAATCATTATTACTATTTTTATTATTTTTCTCTTGAGTAAATTTTTTTTAAGAACAAGTCTTGTTCTTACTTTTACATGCTTGTATGTGGCATAAATACCACTACATTTTGTTGTTTTATTACAAGGCCTTGTTTACATACCTTGGCTCCCAATCTTGTTTCTCGTCGATTACAAGATTATTTATGCATGTTACTACTAACCCTTTATTTGTAGGATTTTTTTTAGTTTTCTCACTTGACACCCCAATCTAGGGGGAGCTACCGTCAAGGGGGAGTAAGTGATACGTGGACTATTTTTCCACTTTTTATTTCTTCGTTAGGTTAACTTTTTGTTTCGATAAAAAGGGGGAGTAGAAGTAAAACTTAGGCTTTCAAAACATACATCTAATCTTAAGTTTTACTCATCATAACATTATGTTTTGTCATCAACAAAAAGGCGGAGATTGTTAATATAAATAAACCGTAAAAACATTTATTAATATTTAGCGATGTCTTTGTGTTTTGTTGATAACAAATATAATGTTATCATAATTAAAATTATAAGGATACATGTTATTTTTGTAAAGCATTTACATATAGTCATTTAATACAAATTGTTGTAATAAATCATTTGTTGTAATAGTTTGTTAGGATGGGTAAAAATCACAACCCATGGAGCATATCCATAACCCATGGTATTGACCCATATCCATTTGACTAAATGCATTGCATCTATTAGATACATTGTATCTAATCAAATACCCATGGACTAACCCATAACCCATGACCCATAACCAAAAAACATGTGGGCAAAGAGGAGCATCCCACGGATCCCTAGCTTTACACTAGACGGATCCCTTAAGGGAGGGATCCGTGGAACAGTGGCAAGATTTTGCCTATAAATAGAGAGCCATTTCTTCATTTCTCTTCACCCCTCTTCTTACTAATTCTCTCATATACTCTTACTCTCTTCTAACAAAAGATCACTTGATCTAGAGAGTTGTTCTTCTTTCTTCTATTGTGATTCTCATTTAGGTTCTTCTCTCAGGCGAGATCAAGAGCTAACTACAAGTCATCCAAGCAAGGGGTCCTTGATTTATTTGTTTCTCCACAAGATCTCTGTAGCAAAGATCTTGTACTTGATATTTCACATAGTTGTTGTGTAATAGTCGTGTTGGATTGGTCATCCGTGTTACGGACTCGGTATTTAGCTTTGTACCAGAAAAAGGTGTAAGCAACATTGTGAAGGCTTCTCCGCCAAGTTGAAGGAGTTTGTTGACATAGTGCTTAAACTCTCGAGTACGTGACTCGGGGAGTGGAGTAGAGCAAGGAAGGTGTCCTTGTAGCCGAACCACTATAAATCGGTTGTGTCATTTCTTTCCCTTGCTTTTCTTTATTTATATGCATTACTCTTAGATCTATACTTTATCTTCATCCATATTATTTCACATAAAATCGAATCTAAAGTTTTTAGAAACTAACTTAAAATCGGCAAAACTATTCAACCCCCCCCCTTATAGTTTTCCACAACGCCGTCAGTCTTTAGGACCAGAAATTCCACTGAGCCGTCGCGTGCACTTTTTAGTCAAGTCTTCTATATAGGGACGGCGTCGCCCTTTGGTTGGGACGCTGTCAGGTGTAATGAACAGCTTGGAGTGTCTTCGATCATGACTTTGCCATTTTCTTCATGTTTTTGCTTCTTTTCATCCAAATATGCTTTATTCTAGTATTTTGCTTCCAAAAGACCTAAAAAGTGAAAAGGAACGATTTTAAATAGTAACGGATATAAATGTGTCGATTTAGGGCTTAAATGACCCCCTAACAATATGTTTTAAATCCTTATCACATAGGCCTAACGACGTCACCGTCTTGGGGGCGACGGCGTCTGGCCTAGTTGCGACGGCGTCGGGTCTAAATCCTCTGAACCATCGCGTGTTAATTTTGAAAAGTGATTTAAGTCATGGTAAAAGGGCGACGGCGTCGCACCTTAGATGGCGACGACGTTTGCTTGTTGTAACACATTAAAAGGATGATATATTACAGTATCGTGCAATTGTTTTAAGAAGTCATTATGTATAAGTTATAGTAAGAGTTTTCGATGGTCAAATGTTAGAGTTTTGTCATGTAATGAAGTAATTGATGAAAATTTAGTTATAGTCAAACGTTTTCGTGTCAAAGTTTTCAAAATCGAGTAATTTTTTATCAAACCGGGAAACGGGGCGTAACATTTAAGATGTTATATAATCTCGCAACAAGATCTGACTTCGAGAGATGACCAAAATACCTCCTCCCATTTTATAAAATGACAACTCAAAAACCTTTTATAAAACCCCAACTCAAAGGGCATTATCAAACTCTAGATGTCTTATCAAACAAGAAGATTCATGTTTTCATAAAATCGTCAAATAAAAACATGCAAATGGATATAATCTCTACGTATGTCTTAGCTAGTCACTTAACAGATCTACTCCTTTATTACGTAAACAAGTTAAGGTCATTTTGTGTAGGTGCCCTTTCCTCCCATGGGTTAATATTTTAGTTAACATGCAAGGCATTTAACTTAGTTGCATCAATGTAATTAGTTAACATGAGTAACTCTAACTTAACAAAGATTATAACATTGGATTTTGAATTTGAAATTTGAAATTTGAATTTTAATTGCGAATCTCCTTTGTACTCCTTTATCCAACCGTGTTCCCCACTCAAAGTTCTCTTCCCTCAGTGGACATACTCCCTTATTATACTTACCTTGCTCCCCACTCAAAGTGGTTTCCCCCTCATTAACTTGTCTTCCCTTGATTCAAGCCACATTCATCCTAGTAACATTTGAGTTTGAATTTGAAATTTGAATTTCAAATTATAGTGCAAGGATTTTTCCAAAACTTGGGGGCACCACTCATAGATAATCCCTTTGTCCAACATTCTCTTCTCCTATCTCAAATGGAAAAAAGTACTAATCCACTCTTAAACACTTTTCTAAGCCTACTTAAGCCTCACTTACACATGGATAAAGAGTTGGTTTAACCTACCCCTACTTAGGGCTTTGAATGGACTTGGGAAGGTCAAAAGTAAAGTGAACATGGGGTTTAACAAGAGGCAATGAATAGTTATCAATAAGAGGATAAAACAACTTATGACACGCCAGGTCTGCACGCTAGCTTGCTACAGCCAGCATGCCAGAGGCTATCTTTTTGGCTTGTCTATAAATAGCCACCTCTTGTATTTTTTTCACTTTAATTCTTGCCAAGTATTTCTCCCCTCTATTTTCTTCTCTATAATCCCTCGAAGTATTTCAATATTCTTGTGTCTTAACATCTTATTATCATCTATTTAAAGCGAGTTTTTGGCAAGAGAAGAACCAAAAGAACTTAATCTACTCTTGTGTGTTTTTTCTAGAGTCTTCTTCTACTATATTCCTTAGGTTGAGCTTTATCTAGGTGCTGTAACAAACACTTATAACTCTCATTCATTTGTAAAGTCTTGTTCGTGTGCAGATAAACATGTGAAAATACTTATCTGAGTTTGGATAAGAAAGGGTGTAAAAGTCTTGTATTGGGTGTGGTCAAGCCTTGATCCGGGTGCGGTCAATTTTGGGGTTTGGTGCTTCTTTGGTAGAAACTTATTTCCTTGGTGTATGTCTTTGTGGTAGTTACAAAGTTACAGGTCTTTGTGGGTGGTTCCTGATACGCGAGATCAACTCTTAAATTTATAAAGCTCATCTACCCTATGATCTGCACATATACTAACGGACAGTGTACTCGATCGTATGTAGTGAGGTTAAGGTAAATCTGAGGTCGTTTCTAAGAGCTATGGGCGGTCTACCAACTTAAGTCTAACTAATTATATCAATTTAATTGTCATGTTTAAATTGAAAGATTAAATAAAGCTAAGTACGAAATGGAAATAGATTAACTATTCAACGAGAGAAAATGTGCTAACTTAGATACTACTTAACTAATCAAAAATTTAACTTCCTAGTGCAATGCCTATGTCTCGCTCCTATTAGTGGTTGTAATATTGCTAGGCCCGAGTGATCATCGAATACCTAGCCTATAATTCCAAGTTATCGATCCGAATGATCATCGCGACTGATAGACCTTCTTAGGGTTTTTACAGGGAACTAGTCATTAAACCCCCAACTAATCTATGTGAATTGTATAAGCTAACATTTTCACATCTTGGAATTTAGGCGCCTATTGGTGCAAACAAAAAACGTCTACTAGCATTATTTATGTGTCTACTCTTATTTAGGCGGTGGTATGATCAACCCCTATACAACCAAGAGGGTGTCAATCTCTCGATCATCCTAATACACTAGCTTTGGGATGATCATCTACTTACTAGACTAGCAAGAACTAAATCGCTCTAGACACTACCATAACACAAGGATCAATCGAAAAACACATAAACTATCAAATAAGAATGATAAATAAATGAAAGGAAATCAAATCATCACATTAGTTCATAACTAGGCTAACACATGAAGTGTTTAGCTTGACATAGTGTAAAATGTAGCACAGTAAATGATTGAAACAATAAATGAATTGAAGATTATGTTCGATAAATTACTCTATGTCAATCTATGTTCGATGTTGAATGATGGATTCTCCATTGAAGATTAATTGGTCGTGGATGGAAAACATCTTGGAATGAGACCCTAGTCATCCTTCAACTTCTATATGGAATGATGTGTGTGTTGTGAATGAATTAGGGCTTGTATTTATAGATTTCACTGGGCTTGACTTTGTTACAGCGTAAACATAAGTGAGCACTTACGGCGTAATATCGATTTAGCTTGTGTTCACTTTGATAGTTATCTTTGTTATGACCTCGGGTTAAGAGATACCTACGCCGTAATACCTTATGTATTCGAATTCTTCTAAGACCTTCTTCATGGTTACGGTGTAGGTTTAAGAGATACCTACACCGTAATAGCTACTGTTTAAAATTGACAATCAGTTCTTCATAGCTAAGATGTAAACCTTGCGAGCTAGTTACGTCATATAGGTCTTCACGTCTTGAAATCTTCCAGGTCTTCATTATGGATACGACGAAGGTCATGTGGTATGACTACGCCATATAGACTCTTATTCAGAATTGGTCTTGAACAACATCAAATATGATTACGGCGCATATATAAGAGATTTTTGCATTGTAATGAAGGTCTGGTTCAACGTTTCTTGTTTTCCATCAAGATTCTTCTCATTTCCGCATCTCTTCATTCTAATGCTCAAATAAATCCTATTAAACAAATTGGAAGCAATTAAGTACCAATTCTTATAAAAATACAAGAAATATGAGCATTTAACAAGGGATAATAACAGTAAAATATAGACACTATTTGATGTTATCGGCTCCTGAAAGGATTATGTGCAAACAACACAACGTCTTTCACACTTTCCTTTACAAAAATGCCGAAGGGTCACACCGATGCACATTAAATGGGGCAATACAAATGGAAATAAGAAACGATTTACAAGATGAAATGAAAGAGTTGAGAAAATGAAAATATGACGTTATTTTCATTAAAGGATTAAACAGTTAATAACCAGAGTCTAATATTTGTACTAAATAAATATTAGGAGGGTATAAAATGACAAAAGACAAAACAAAAAACCCTAAGGTTTATTTGTCGGTTTGGGCCGAAACACCTACAAGGGGTGTTTATGGTTTTGCCTAACTAGGATTACTTGATCTCCAAGTAATTCTATAATTTTCCTAAGACCTCTGTATATATAAAGGGTCTTGAGAGGGTTTCACACAGAACACAAATCTCCTTAAACCCTAACTCTCCTACTCTTTTTTTTATGATCGGACAAAAACCCAAAAATGGTTTACCTTTTTTGGTCGAACACCCAAGTCAATTTAGTCGACTCCTTAGTCGACCCAAGAATTGAATCCCAAAGGGTTAAAACCCTTTGGGTCGATCGCAAATACACAAGGAAATTGTGGAGGATAACGAGGTCAAGAAACTAGTGATACTAGAAAGAGGGGTAAATTATTGTTGTTAGAATGGAATGGGAAGGATGAAAATGATGTTGAGAATAAAACTGAACCTTAACAAGTAAAGTTGCACCATTGTTTGAAGGTAGTAATGATAGTATTTTGGTTTCTCTGATTATGACATTAGTGAGCACCCACCTTGGAATTCTGAAAGCATGAATGAAAAAATGGAAAAAAGGTGGAGTGATGAATTCATGTTCAAAAAACACTTATTGGAGATTGTTTGTGACTTTGATTTAAGTCATGATCCTATAGCGATGACAAATAAGGTCAAATATGAACAAGGGATGGAAGAGCCTGTGCATCATGAGTTTGATGGTGTAATGTATCACACATATGATGATGCTAGCATAAGTTGTAAGGAAGTGGATTAGAGACATGGATGGATGGATGATGATGATGTGTTGCAGCAAGAGGATCCAGTTGATTGGCAACATGATCCTTACCATGGAGACGATGAAGCTGAAGAGACTGCAAAGCTGTTTGCTGAACTAGATCAAGAAATTTAGCATGTCGCTTTTCTAAATGATGAACTAAGAGAAATTGTGGTAGTTGTTGATGCTCCAGTTGTAGTTGTTGATGCTCTAGTTGTACCTATTGATGCTCTAGTTATAATTGTTGAAGAAGTTTTGGAAAGGGCAAAGCATGTAGCTGATGAGGAGAATAGAAGACCAAGGAAGAGGAAAAAAGATATAATGTTCCCTTTGGAAGACCAAACAAGAATAGAAGGTTGAATCCAACTGAGAAGGAAATGGAAGATTATGGTTTGGGATTTCTTGTGTAAGACACTTATTTATTCTTATGGTTATGTACTATCTTTTTTTATGGCTATGTTTAAGACACTTATCTTTTTTAATGGTTGTTTACTACAATAGTATTTGAGTATTTACATTTGTATTTCATCTATTTGACTTGCAATAGTCACATCATTGGTATTTCTTAGTAAGAATGGTTTCGTAGAGTGTTTAGAGCATTCTAATTGACTTGTAACAGTCAAACTTGTGTTATTTGTAATCACTAGTTGGTTTACAAGGTGTTTGTATCACTTAAATTGACTAGCAGAAGTCAAACTTGTGAAACATTTTGGTAATTGTATGCATTGTAATTGACTTGCAACAGTCAAACTTGTGTTAGTTCACAGGGTGCTTAAATACACCTGTCAACCTTCCATAATTACACCTGCCAACGTTCCACAATAGAGTGCTTAAATACACCAACCTTCCATTTCATTTTATCTCAATAGTTACATTGCATTTAGTTTGATTTCAAAATGGTTAAAGGTTAGTTTCATAGATGGTGGTGTTCATTATTGTTTTTATATGTTTGATTTTTTTTGGATACACTCTTTGAAGATGTGATCATTATTGATGATGATACAACTAGTGATGATGATGTAATCATTATTGAAGGTGAGGAAATCCACCTCTCTAAGTTAACTCAGGAAGAGTTAGAAGATATGCTTGTAGCATTATTACCAAGTGAATGACCAAGTGAGCAAATTGATGTGCCAACAAAAGGTAAGCAAGCTAAGAGGACAATTGCAAACCTTTAGTTATTAACAAAGGTATTAGATGATAAATAAACCCTGAACCCACAAACGGGCTTGGGCTTATGAAAATCTCAACCTACGAGGTTTTCATTGAGGAATTATATATAGGGGTAACCTAGAAACCCTAAACCCACAGACGGGATTGGGTTTATTTATTATCTAATAAAAGGTAACAAATCCAAAAGGCTACCTCCTATCAGAAATTACATACTTGGTTTACAAGTTGTTGTAGTCAATGGTAAAGAGAGGTTACAGACAGGAAGAAGGCAAAGAAGGGATGGTAAAGAGGCTATTATTGACTAGAAAAAGTCAAACATGGTATAACAAAGATCAAATAGGGAACACTAAATGACCATAATGTTTACAAGCAGTTTACCATCCACCTTAAACCATGTTTCCAAACACCCCTCTACGAATAAAAATGATAAACAAGGAACACTAAATGATCAAGAAAATATGATCACAATGTTTACAAGCAGTGTACCGTCTGCCTTAGCACGCTATGATCACAAAGGGGTGTTTGGAAGCATGGAACAATGATCAAACATGGAACAATGAATGCTTAAGAAGTTATGGTCAAATACGGAACAATGGATGATCAAGAAAGTATGGTCAACTAAAAAAACAACGTCAAAAATCATTGGCAAACCATAAAAGCATCCTTAAACCATAAAACTTCATATTCATTCATGGAGAAATGACATACAGAAAAACCTAAACCTAAAAACTAACAAACAACATCCCCTACACCAAAACATAACCTAGTATCCCTAAATTCATCTTACGAACAAAGAGGTGATTCTCAAGAATGCTGAGATGGGATTCTGTCACCATGATTTGGAGACGTGTGGCATTCTTCAAATCATGCCTTTGCATCTGCTTCAACATATACACAGTTTCAGCAGCCACAAAGTCACCACTTAACTTTTCAAGCTAGTCGATCACCTTTTTCCTCTCTTTAAAAGTATCAACCACTTCTAAGCAGAACACACATAACTTATTCTCAAGCTTCATGTCATTATATATTTCTTTCCTAACTAACTCAATCATTGATCTTCAATCTTTGTAGATGATGATGTGGTACATGTTGGAATCACTCCTAAACTATATTTCAAGTGTTTGTAATCAATATGTAATAGGTTGCTTAATTAGGCTTTTATTTTAGTATTAATGGCAAGGATTATATAGAAAGCCCATAAGTCTTGGCCCAAATCCAATAAGGAAGGAAAGGGACTTGTAGTATTGCCATAGTCCCTTCTCCTATAAATAGACTTGTAAACCTTCATTTGAAGGTTGGTTGTTCACTTCACAATATATCCTACGCATAACTTTCTTTAGTATTCATACGTGTGTGTTGTTTAGTTTTCTTTCGATCACTTATCTTCTATATTTCTTACATATTGATGCTTGTGTTACAATATGGTGACCTAACAGTGGTATCATACGCCATCTAGTTGGGTGAAACACTTTTGTTTTTGAAGTTTTGTACTATATGCGTGGGTTTTGCGTCTACACTTTTCATACGCTTAAAAGATTTGATTTTTACACTTAAAAACTCAAGATTCTTGTGGTTTAAGGTTTATTTAGTGTTAAAGTTTAAGTTTTTAGCATTAAGTTTCAAACTTTACGTGCGTAACATAGTTTTAAATCTTGTTTTTATACCTGTGGTTCTGTCTATGCATAAGAGTGAAATTGGATTTGGATCATCAAGTTTCAAACTTTCTTGTTATTTTGGTGATATTGAAGCTATTTCATCATAAAAATCAGGTTTCTAAACACTTTTGGGCATAAAAATCAGTTTTGGTGATAGTTTGTACTTTCTACTCGTAACAAAATCCTAGTTTTACTCGTAAGCTCTAAAGTCTACGCCTAAGCAGTTTGTTACGCGTAAGCTTCTCATCATTTGATCTTGATCTTTGTTGGTTTACTCAGTGATTTCTTGCTTGGATAAGCCTGAAAACACTTCGACTTTGGATATCTTTTACACTGGTATAAGTGTAAAGGATTTTTGGGCAAAACCTTAGTTTTACGCCTAAGTCTAATTCTTACGCGTAGAATACTTTTGTCCAAGCATTTTCTACGCATAAGCTTGTCTTACGCTTAAGGAAGTTTTACGCATAAGCATTCTACTCCTAAGTCTTTGGCTTACGCCTAAGCTAAGTTTTTTCTCAAGTTTACGCGTAAGCTCTCTTTTACGCGTAAGTTGGGTATTACGCATAAGGTACTTTCTACGCATAAGCTGGTTTTACGCTTAAGGTTACTTCATCAAAAAAGTTTCATTCGAATACAAAGATCCATCATCAACACAAGTTTCAAGATGTCTCAACCACCATACTCTAGCTATTTTCCTCATGAGTATCCTCAACAACAACAATTCTATCAACAATATCCTCCACCATCTCCACAACAATTGCAACAATTTCAACAATTTCTTCAAGGAGCAAACCCTCTTCTACCACAAATGGTTCCACCAAACCCTCATCAACAAGTACAACATTACACATACTTTCAAAATCAGTATCCAGCCAAGTATGCTATGAATGTTACAACTCCGAAGGAACCCTCTTTGTTTGCAAAGATGTGTGAAGCTTTAAGTAGCCAACAATCCATTCATGAAGCTGGATCCCTTGACAGACCTCCAATGCTCACTCCCAGAAACTACGATCAATGGGTGATAAGGTTCTTTAGGTTTTGTGATCTAAAGAAGCCACATGGAAAGTTCTTGAAGAAGGTCATCCTTGAAGGTCCTTTTCAGATGCCTACTCTCACTGTAACCGGAGATCCGAATGCTAATCCACCAAGAGATGATGTTACCAACTTTGTCGGTCTTGATCAACTTACTACTGACCAACTTCTACACTTAGAAGCCGATGAACTTGCAATGCAATATATTCTTTTGGGATTACCCAATCCGATACTTCGTAGTGTTGATGCTCAGAAGACTACTAAAGCCATGTGGGAGCACATTCATCTTCTAATGGAAGGCACAGAAATCAATCAAGAGGACATGGAATCAAAAATCTACTTAGCATATGAACACTTCATGATTGAACCAGGGGAGACATTAGAGTCATATCATCATCGGTTCTCAGACATCATAAATGACTTGGAGAAACATAATATTATTATGCCAAGGATTGCAATCAACACAAAGTTCCTGAGCAGTCTTGGTCCTGATTGGGAAAAGTATGTTATTTTCATCCGTCAAGCGAAGAATCTTCATCAAGCCACATACGGATTGTTGTATGACCATTTGAAGCACCACCAAAAGGAAGTTAACAAAGAAAGGATCATCCGTGGAGTCCCTGCTTCGCCTTCACTGCCGGATAATAAAACACTTGCTTTGTGGGCTCAAGCATGTTATCCTCAATTCCCGACCTTGCCAACAACCTTCACAAATCCTCCACAACCAACTGCTCAGATCACACCATATGATCCCTCACAAGAAAATCAACTGGTTCCATACAACAGCAACAATGATCAAGCACTTTACAGTGAATCTAATGAGGATGCAGAAGCTTTCGATGCATTACAAAAGGGTTTGTCATGATTGCTAGAGCCTTCGGCCGATATTCCAACAAATCCAACAATCGCATTTGTACCTCATCCAACACAAGGAATCAAGCTGTTGTTAACAACGGAAGAGTTAAAGTTCAGAACCGTGGTAATGTTCGTCAGATGGGTAGTGGTCAAGGATTTAATCCCAATGAAGGAATAACATGGGTGCTCCACAACAACAAAGGGTTCAAGTGGTTGATCAAGGAAATGCTCAGATTGGGGTTAATGGTCTCCGATGCTATAACTGCAATGAGAAGAGTCATCTAGCTAATGCATGCACAAAGCCGAGGACAAGAGGCAGTGCTTATCACAAAGAGGCTTCACTCTTGGCTCTCAAGGATGAAGCTGGTATAACTCTTACCAACAAGGAATAGAGCTTCATGGCTAATGCAGATTCTGATGATGACATGGAGGACTTGCAGGCTAATGTTGTTGTGATGTTAATGGCAAACATGCAAAAACTCCACATGAGTGACACAGGCCCAGTGTATGACACTAGCGGCTTGTCTCAGGTACCAGATCAAAATATTCTCATTACTGATCTGATATCTCCGCCAACATCTGCATCCGACGAGGCTCAGAGTGTTCAACATGAATCCTTCAACATCTCATTCCGATGATAATCAAATGGATCCTGTAGTTATATTTGACGATCAAGATGACCTTATGGTTAATATTGATAATCAAGTTGACTTTGTGATTATATTTGAGGATCTAAATAATGATCATGTTGAGACTCACGTTGAACAAGTTGAACCTTTATCTAATCCAGATCTTGAGGTCATGACCAACTTAATTAAGACCACCCAATCTCAAATGGAAAAGTGCACTGACATTAATAAGAAATTTCAAGATAAATTGCACTGTTGACTAAGGATAATGAATGTTATAAGTTCCAACTCAACATTTTTCAAACTAAAGAGAAACGTGAAAAAGGTTTTGAAGTCGCATTTGCTAAATCGTACCAAAATGAAAAATCTTTGGAAAAACAGATATGTGATCTAGTTACATCCAAGAATGTTTTGTTGTCTCAAATAGAACAACTGAAAAATGATCATAAACAACAACTTAACGCTCTTACTTCGAAAACTCAAAAAGCCAAGTCTGAGTTGTTAACTTATCAAAAACAGTTTTGTGGATACAAAAAGCATTCGAGAAAACAAATAGATGAATATCTTGAGGAAATTGTCAACTTACAACACAAAATCAAAGAGTTTAGAAATTTTGTTTACAAACATGGTGAGTCAATCACAACAATTCAAAAGTTTACTTTTAAACCAAATCCTGATGGATATGGACCAAATCTTGCTGATTACAAACCATGTTTTTCACATAGAGCATTCAAACCAAATCCTCAAGTTTACAGTGCAGAACATTGAATTGATGATTCCATTATGAGTGTTGTTGTAGATGCAGAAGAGGAGAGTCGGTCAAAAATGGAAAATGTTGTTTATTGCAAACCATTTATGTTGGGAATTATACGTTTGAGTTGATAAGACAAAAAGAATGAAACAAGAAGGACTCAAAGTGACAAAGATGAAATCTATAAAAAGAAGGAAGGACTTACTTGCAAAAGAAGATTTATTTATTAGTCCTTCGTAGAGATTTGTAAACCCTAATCCTCCAGTATATAAAGAGGACATAGGGTATAGGTTTCACAATTATGTCTTCCAAGATGTAGTCGAATTAAGGTGTGTGTGTGTCCTAGGCGTATAGTATTGTAAACGCCTAGGTTATTAGTTTAGTTAGTAGACGTATTCCTATAAACGTCTATAGTTAGTTAGTTTATGGTGATGAAAACCTTGTTCAATAACAAAGAATTGATTAGTTTATTCCGCTGTGCATGTTATTAGTCTTTGTTATTGATCCCTAGCTGAGCTTATAAACGATCTTATATATTGGTATCAGAGCTTGGGGAGCTCGTTACCTAGGGATTCACAAGGTTTCTTGGCGAAATAAGAAGGAAGAAAAATTCGAATCTAGAAAATTTTCGTAATGTTTCTGCAGGGCTGTTTTCAAGAGGGCATAACTTTTTAGTGAACCGTTGGATCAAGCAACAATTTTTTCTGGTGCATCTCCATATATCCGTCTAACGTTTCACTGGAGGCATTTTCAATTAGAGCTCTCAATCAAAAGTTATAAGCTGTCAAAGTCTGCCGCTGAAACTGGAAAATTCCGTAAGGTTACTACAGCATTGTTTTGTAAGGATCATAACTTTTTCGTTAACCGTTGGATCATGACGAAATTTTAGGTAGATGTTCTCTATATAGCCATCTAACTTTCCACCAGAGGGGTCGTCAATCTGAGCTTTTATACAAAAGTTACAGGCTGTCGAATATGGTTGTTGACAAAGTACTGCTGTTTACTCAAAGTACTGTTGTCGAAACCCTAAATTGCTCAAAGTACTGCTGTTTATCCTTGAAAGTACTGCTCCTCCTTGAAAGTACAGCTCGTCCTTGTAAAAGTACTGCTTTACCCGTATAAGTTGAAAGTACTGCTCGGTGTTTTACAGTGCTGCTACTACTTGTTCGACATTGGTAAAGATTCAATTGTCATCAATGGAGTTTTATTGGTCTATTTTTTTTTATGGTGGGATCATGGGTCTCTAATATAATAGGCTTGTTTTGGTATTGAGGGGAAGTTGAGCATATTAATTTTTATGGATTTTTGGATGGTTTACACACACAGAAGAGTTGGTTCACACACACAAGGAGTTTGGATTTTTGTTCTTAAAAGATTTTAAAAAGCTCGAAGTTGATTTTATTGAAGAATTAATTACGAAGAGGATTATTTATCACTTATTTGAAGGTGAAGTGGAATTACTTGGATACGTGTTTTATCATACCTTTTAGCAAGAGGTAACTTGTTCGTGCTTCAATGATTATGACAAAGAATTGACATAACACTTAAAGGAGTGGCGTTATTGTGCTCGATGATTATCGTCAAGAGATTACGGTCTCCCTATACATAGGTATACGTTCAATGTCATCTATAGTGCAAGATATAAGATACAAGTTTGGGTTATTTTACTTCTTCATCAAGTTCGTTATATTTGGTTTTCTTCACAAGTGATCATTACAAGGAGCTTACAGATTTGAAGAATCATTGATGTTCATGCACCACTCAAGGGGAAGTGTTTGATTTTTACTACTGTTGATCATTATTACTACTGCTAGTTGGAGTTTTCTACTGTTTTGGATTCATTTTTAGTAAGCATTTTAGTGTTCTTCATGGAGGGCAATTCGAAACATTAGAAGGCTTAGATTGGAAGTATGATATTGGTTCGTGGTGGTCAAGATCATTATTTGCATACTTTCCCTATTTGAATAATAACAAAAAGGGGAAGAGATGTTTGAGTGGCATGGCATGGATTAAGGGAAAGACAAAGGAAGACATAATTGTTTCATTCATGGTGAGATCCCTGATCTCAATTTCTCTACTTCGTCTAGGGAAGTTCGTTCAAGAATGGTTTTGTCATTATCAACTAGGGGAAGATTTTTGGGAATTATACGTTTGAGTTGATAAGACAAAAAGAATGAAATGAGAAGGACTCAAAGTGACAAAGATGAAATCTATAAAAAGAAGGAAGGACTTACTTGCAAAATAAGATTTATTTATTAGTCCTTCATAGAGATTTGTAAACCCTAATCCTCCAGTATATAAAGAGGACATGGGGTATAGGTTTCACAATTATGTCTTCCAAGATGTAGTCGACTTAAAGGTGTGTGTGTGTCCTAGGTGTATAGTATTGTAAACGCCTAGGTTATTAGTTTAGTTAGTAGACATGTTCCTATAAACGTCTATAGTTAGTTAGTTAGTTTATGGTGATGAAAACCTTGTTCAATAACAAAGAATTGATTAGTTTATTCCGCTGTGCATGTTATTAGTCTTTGTTATTAATCCCTAGCTGAGCTTATAAACGATCTTATCAATTTAACTATTCAAAAGCCATAACTTTCGTCACACAACAGGATCATTCTAACACACCTTGGTTATCACGCCTACTCTTGAGTCCTCTTCCACTGATGGTCCCCGATCCAATGTTGCACAAATTAATGGTCCTTTACCTTCTTTTAGTGAAATAAAGCCATTAGCTGAACGATGTCAGGTCTTAAAATACTTTGACACTTTCATGTCTGACATCAAACTTTTGGAACATGCAATTGAAGTTAATTCTTAAATAAAAGCTGAACATTTTCAATCGCCATTTGTGCGACAACAAAGGGATATTTTTCAGAAAGCGCTTTTACCACATGTTCGAAATTTAAAAATGTGTGCAATATATTGGGAACGGGAACTTCAGAAGGAGATTGGGCTTATGAAAACAGTTTTCGAGAAAACAGAAACATCTATTTCAAATACTAAACATAAAAAGAAATTGTTACGAAATCATGTTGACCGACTCTTGGAAGATGTTACCTGTGCTGATACCATAAATGTTGTGCTACTACATTCTGTTGCATATGCATTTGATTATATCGTTGTTGATTATGTTGATTCTGTTGAAAATGTTGAGAATACCGATAATGTGTCACAAATCAAGTCTTTAAAAATTGAAAATGAGCGATTGTTAAATGAGCTTTCCAATGCAAAACGTCGTCTTCAATGGTGTCAAAAAGATTTTCAAAATCGTGAACTTGCTTTGCAAAACAAAATCAACCAGTTGAGTTCCAAAATTTCTAATCCAAAAATAGAACAACTGGATGATGAAAACGTGTCTTTAAAATATCAAATTTCCAAATATGAACAAGAAATTGCCAAAGTCAAAACAGAATATGGTGTCATATTTGATTTGCTCAAAAAGACTCGTGCTCAAGCGTCAAAGGATGCTGATGATCATCTTGTATATACCAAAGAAGTTTTACGAAATAATGGAAATACTCGCTCTGAAAATCAAGATTTGTTACACACTATCCATGACTTAAAAGCAGAGTTGGTAAAACTTAAGCAATATAAGATTAGTAACACAAATGCACTTGCCCCAGGAATGTTTAAAATTGACACTAGAACGACTAATGACAAACCACAAGATATTAATGTGCTTCCTTCCACTGAAACAGGAATAGTTGCCTCTTTTCCCAACGCTAGCACTTCACAGCTTAAGAGCACATCAAAGAAGAATAGGAATTTGCGACGTAAGAAAAGAACAATAAAGACCTCTGAAGTAGAAGAACACCTTAGGACTTTGAATAAGACTCAAGTTGCACCCACTTTATACATTGCGTTAGACAAATGTAATAGAAAAAGTGATGTAACGAATGTTGAACCTTTAAGTACTTTGAATGTTATGTTTGAAGCATCTTGTGTTGGTTGTCATAAAAGCATGTTTTCTGGTTGTCATGATACATGTGTTGCTAATTCTATCTTATCTCGTAAGTAGACAAATAGAAAACGAAATACCTCTAGGCCCACTAATGCTTCTAAGTCTGTGCTAGGTAAACAGCCTTCTAGTGTTTCTGCAAATATCCTTGATGTACCCGTAGAACCCACTTCACCTCCTAGGAATAAATTCTCACCTAGTGCATTCACTAAGACCAAAGCAAAGACTAGTTGGACTTGGCAGAGATGGTTACAAAACATACCAGGATTTAAATGGATTCCTAAAATAATTAACTTGTGTGTGTCTTCTGTAACTGTAACGGAACCCTCTAACTCTTCGGGTTCCACCTCTACTTCTATTCCACCTGTTTCATCTGTGTGTAATGAAGGTGATACAGATCATCCTCTGGATAGTTGATAGCGGATGTTCCCGACACATGACAGGCAATCTCAAACTGTTATCAAACTTTGTTTCATAGTTCATCGGTACTGTCAGGTTCGGGAATGATCACTTCGCAGCTATCATGGGCTACGGAGATTACATCAATGCGAACATCGAAATTAGCAGAGTTTATTATGTGGAAGGTCTTGGTCACAATCTTTTTTCTGTCGGTCAATTTTGTGATGGAGATTTGGAAGTTGCTTTTCTGGAGAAAACTTGTTTCATTCGTGATCTACAAGGAAACGATCTTATGTCTGGAAACCGCACATCAAGCTTTACACAATCTCAATGCAAGACATGATTGCTTCATCTCCCATCTGTCTAATTTCAAAGGCAACAACTACAAAATCTTGGCTATGGCACCGTCGTCTTTCACACTTAAACATTCAAACCATAACCAATCTTGCACGTTACAAACTTGTTGAAGGTATCCCAAGATTTCGGTATTCTAAAGATCATCTATGCTCAGCTTGTGAACAAGGGAAAAGCACTCGTGCTCACTTTCCTTCAAAGGTGGAACACAGCTCCCAGCATGTGCTTCATCTTCTTCACATGGATTTGTGTGGCATGATGCGTGTGCAGACGATTAATGGCAAACGCTACATTCTAGTAATTGTTGATGATTACTCAATATGGACTTGGGTTTATTTTCTTCGAAGTAAAGATCAAGCTCCACAAATGATCATCACCTTTCTCACGAAAATTCAAGTTCAGCTCCGGTACACAGTCCGACAAATCAGAACAGACAAAGGAACTGAATTTTTAATCAAAATCTTTGTGCATACTATGAAAAAGTGGGAATTGAGCATCAAACATCAATTTCCCGGACACCAGAACAAAATGAATTTGTTGAAAGACGAAACCGTACATTAGTGGAAGCTGCAAGAACGATGCTGATAAATGCAAAACTTCTAGATTACTTGTGGGCTGACGCCGTATCTACTGCATGCTACACTCAGAACCGTTCTATGATCACTAAATGCCACAACAAAACACCTTATGAGTTTATCCATAACCGCAAACCGAATCTAAAACACTTTCATGTATTTGGTTCTCTTTGTTACCCAAATAATGATCGTGATGACTTTGGTAAGCTCAAGGCTAAAGCTGATATTAGAGTCTTTGTTAGATACTATGAAAACTCTAAGGGATACGGGATCTGGAATCATCGTACAAGGGAGATTATGGAAACGATTCATGCCAATTTCGATGAGCTTACCAAAATGGCTTCTGAGCAAAACAGCTTGGAACCCGGTCATAACCGTCTAAACTTCCCCCAAACCCCATCATCAGCTGAACCAAGCCTACTGCTTACTCATCGTCAAATGAAACAACTATTTGCTCCTATGTTTAGTGATGATATTGATCTACGTGCTCCAGATGTATCAAATGTTTCCACTGCTCAACCTGATAATACTCCAATCCCTGATACACCTGAAATAACAACAACTGTTGAAGAAGCACCTCCAATTGATTCTACAACAACAGGTAATTTAACAAACCACATCCAATGACGCTGAACCAACTAATGATATTCTGAACCAAGAAGTACCTACACCTGCAGATTATGATGCAAATGCGTTCTTCAATCCTTTTGCTAATGAAACTGCCACTTCCGATGTTGCGGAATCATCCACAAGCCATTTGAATCCTCCTAATCTGCACAATGTATATCAACATCAACCCTTCACACATCGTTGGACTAAAGACCATCCTCTTGTGAACATCATTGGAAACCCGAATCAACCAGTCGAAACTAGACAACGCCTTCAGAATGACGGTGAACATTGCATTTATGCACTTACCGTTTGCCAATCTTAACCCAAAACATTAAAGCAATGACTTATGACAACTGGATTGAGTCTATGCAAGAAGAACTTAATCAGTTTAAACGTCTTGAAGTATGGGAATTGGTTGAAAACCAACCGGGTATGTGTTATTGGTCTTAAATGGATTTGGAAAAACAAGTTGGATCTTTGAAGGTACGGTTATCGAGGAATAAGTCACGCGTCCGGTGGCTAAGGGTTATATACAAGAAGAGGGATTGACTTCGAGGAATCATTCGCACCGTTGCTCGCCTTGAGGTCGCATGATTTTTCTGGCATTCGCAGCTCACATGCACATCACGGTCTATCAGATGGATGTCAAAACCGCTTTTCTGAATGGTCAACTGAAGGAAACAGTATATGTTAGTCAGCCGGAAGGATTTATTGACCCAGAGTTCCCAAATTACGTCCTCAAACTGAAAAAGGCTTTATATGGTCTCGAACAAGCCCCTCGGACGTGGTATGATAAGTTATCATCCTTTCTCATTGCCAATAATTTCACTAAAGGATCGGTCGACCCAACACTTTTCATTCAATATCACGGGGCTCACATTTTAATCGTTCAAATCTATGTAGATGACATCATTTTTGGGTCAACACATAAAAATTACTCAAACGAATTTTCAAAACTTATGAGAAAACATTTTGAAATGTCCATGATAGGTGAACTTACGTTCTTTCTAGGACTACAAGTTCATCAATCACCCCGTGGTATTTTCCTAAGTCAATCCAAATATGCTCTTGAAATTTTAAACAGTCATGGAATACAAAGCTGTGATACCTATGCCACACCAATGGTACAAACCAAGAAACTGGATGCTGATTTGCATGGGAAATTGGTTGACCCTACCAAATACCGAAGTATTATTGGGTCACTCATGTATCTAACAGCCAGTAGACCTGATATTGTATTTACTGTATATCTTTGCTCCCGTTATCAGTCAAGACCAACTGATACTCACCTCTTTGAGGCTAAAAGAATCCTCCGATACATCAAGTGAACCATTAATTTGGGGATCTGGTATCCGAAGGATTCTGGTTTTGAACTAATAGCTTTTTTAGACGCTGATCACGCAGGATGCTTAGATTCTCAGAAAAGTACTTCAGGTGCTCTACAATTTGTTGGTGATAAATTGGTGTCATGGCAATCGAAAAAGTTGGATTGTACATCGTTGTCCTTAACCGAAGGAGAATATGTAGCCATGTCGGCGTGTTGTCCTCAAGTCATTTGGATAAGAACTCAACTCAAAGACTATGGTTACGTATTCGACAGAATCCCGATGTACTGTGACAATCGAAGTGCTATTGCGATCTCGTGCAACTCCATCCAACATTCGAAGTCCAAGCACATCGATCTTCGATATCATTTCATAAAGGAGCATGCGGAAAAGGGTATTGTTGAATTTTATTTTGTGGGTACTGAACACCAACTGGCGGACCTTCTCACCAAAGCCTTAGCTCCTGCTAGGTTTACTGAGTTGATCGACCGGATTGGTATGCGGTGTTTGACTCCAGAAGAACTAGATGAAATTTTGACACATTCTTAAAACCAGTCAAACACCAAAACCTCTTTTGTAAATATTTTCTCAAAAACAAAATATAAAAATATAAAATTTCATAAAAAATACAAAAATATTCTTCTATCTAAAAATTCTTTCAACATTGCAAGTACAATTCTTCCGTCAACACTTTACTCTTTCAAAAAATTCAATATTTTCACAGTCAAGTGTTGAGGGGGAGAATGTAAATATTTTCTATTTCATAAAACATTGTACTTGCATGTTACCTAATATTGGTTGTTTCTTTGAAAATGGTGGATACGTTTCTTGTTGGATCGATATACTTTAATCAAACTATCTTAACTATCTTGTTAAGGTTTAATAACCTCGGATAAATCCTAAGTTATTAACAAAGAAACACTGAGCAATCTTTATCAAGTACGCGGAATTTACTTAACAAAGCTAAGAAGAATAACCTTTTATTATAAACTCTAAATCTGCTTATTATGAGATACTCTAATACAACTTTAAGATAATCGAACTTTTCTCTAAAACTCTAAACAACTTGTGAATTCATAAACTCTAAAACTCATAGACTTCGTACATCTAATGCCAATCTAGGAGTCCTTTTATAGGCTCAAGGATATCCTAGTCGGTTTACAATTGATAGCCTTGTACGACAAGTAATCTAAACATAGAATACAATACTTTCCATAAACGAATAACAGTTCTTTTGTTCTTGCGGTACTTTGACTTTTAGGTGCAGTACTTTGACTTTGTCTTTAGCATTACTTTGACTCTTTGACTTTTCCCAGTACTTTGCAGCTTCAGATACTTTCATATCTTCAGTACTTTCATGTCTTTAGCACTTTCATATCCCAACAATCCTCCCCTAACTTGAATTCTACTTGCTTGACTTCAAGTTCCTTTGTGAATGTATCTTTAACAGCTTCATCTTTAAGATCGGATTGTTTCTTAGTCTTTTCAATATATCTCTGTAGTGTCTGTGCTTGTCAAAGTATCTCTTAGAATTGTTCTTTCTCAGCAGAATTCAGCAAGCTCCATCTTTTCACAACAACACAGAACATATGACAATTTGCACATTAATTCAGTTTAAGTTGCATACTATTCTCATCACTTCCGGTGTGTTAACTCCTGTGAGAGGTGAATCATTGAAAATTTAATGGATTTAGATCTCTTTACCAAAGCCATTATCTTTGGAGTAGCCAAATGTTTTGGTGTGTAAGACCATGGTACATTGATAACCATATGATTTTTAGCAAATCATCACCTATCAACAGATTTGATTTGTCTTTACCAAAAGCTGTACCCTTCTGGACTAGTTAGTTCTTCTATCTAATGGTGAACTAATTACCATATAATGGTTTTTCCACTGCCTTTACCACAAGCCATTTTCTTGTGGGCTAGCCAACTCTTCACATTAACCGATATGGTGAGTTGATTACCATACAACTTATTAGCAAGTTGTCAACTAAAAACGGATTTGATATATCTTTACCGAGCCGGTTTGCTCATGGATTAGCAAATCCTTTTGTAACCATGGTGGATTGATTACCTATTTGATGTTTCCATCTCAAAATCCATTTAATTCATTTAACCTTTGTTTCAAAATATTTTGTACTTTAGCAAAAGGTTTCTTTCAAAAAAAATCACTTAACTGGTTTAAAGGTATAAGCGGTACTTTGATGAAAGTATTATTTGATCAGCAGTACTTTGAATAAAGTACTGATTTATCAAAAATAAATTATTCAATAAAATTCATACCAGTTTACTCATCTTCTTCAGCAATGGTAGTCCAGTTGATAAATAGATTGATAACCATGCAAGCAGTTTCATTATCCTCTTCTACTTCCAATCCATGCTCTAGCATTCTTCTCATGAGCTCAACTGTGAGAGGATATCTTCGTTTTACAAACATGTGTATCATTTTACCATTCTCTAGCTCCAAAACATGAACTCCAGATTCTTCAAAGAATCTCCAACAAACAATTTCCCAGTTTTCTTGATTTTTCCATATATCATCAGTGCTTTCCTCTTCTATTTCCCACATGGTTATAAGATCTCCAAGCAAAACCGACCAATTCCTTCGATGGAATATTTCCAAAATAAGCTTTTACCACATTATATAGATAGAATAAATCCACTCTATCTATAATATGTAACAAATCCCATAACCTATTGAAAACTTTGAAGCTTTCATCTTCCTTATGAAAAATCATATAATCTCCTTCTTTGGATTTCACAATATCAAAAGCACTAATCTGAGATCTGTTCATCTTCATGTCTGTATCTTCTTTTGAATAATCAAAATCTACCACTCGAGATAATTTCTTAATGCATCTTTAGACTCAGATCTTAATTCAACTCTTTCTTTCTTTGAAAACTGTCTATCTGTAACTTCAGTTTTCTTTTCTTTTAAGCTCTTCTTCCTTTCAGATTCAGTCCAAAAAGCTTCTTCTCTAAAATCCTTGATATCTGCAACACTCTTCTTATAAGCTTCGTCTCCGATCATAGAGTCTTTTCATGTCAACATAGTTCAACTTCAGCAATCCTTTATACCCTCGACCTTTCAAATATGCCATCATAGCATTCCTGTCCTTAGCTAAATAAATTAGGTCTTCTAGGCATATATCTAACAGGAGTAGGTGATTGTAATGGTTCATCGGTTTCCAAAGATCTAATTGCTCTTGCAACTTTTTAGCCGCTGCTCTACTTTGAGCTTCTTCAGCTTCTTGAGCTGCTCTATCTTTAGCATTTAACTCTTCTTGAAGTTTTCTAGCAGCAGCTTCATTCCTAGCAACTTCAATTTCTCTAATTTCTTCCAAAGAAAGTTTCTTCTTCTTTACTTCTACTAAAACACCTTTCCCTTTATCCTTAGGATCAATTGCAGGTTGAGAAGTTCTTTGTTGTTCATCTTCTTGCACTTCTCTAATAGTAACACCACCTCTAGGTTGTGATAAATCTTGAAAAATTGTAGCAATGAACTCATCATCACTTGCATAATGAATTGGTTTGAGAATAGCTTCCTCCTCTTCTTGTATAACAGTTGTAGAAGGACCGGCTTCCTCTTCAAAATTCAAAACTCTTGGAGTTATCACTTCTTGTCTAAAAGTACTTTGTTGTTGAAAAGCGTTACTTTGTTGTTCAAGGTGCCTTGTTGTTCAAGTACCTTGAACTTGCTCCTCTTGTTCATCAGTACCTTGAATGATCTTTTCTTGTTCATCAGTACTTTCAGGTTGTTTCTTCTTCTCAACATCTTCGTTCAAATTATCTTTTTCTAAATTCCTCCCCAAGTTGATGAAGATTGTTGATGAACCTTGTGGTGTTTGTTTTTCCTAGACTGCTTTTGCGCCTTTTTCTTGGATTTAACCCAGATTCGAAATTGTTGAACCAATGGCCACACAAAAGTCTTTAGCCTTCGAAACTTCAGTTTAATTTCTTTATCTGTTTGGCTTGAACCTCTGTAGTCTTTTTCAACTTGACCAACTCCCTTGTCAAAACATAATTATCAATGTGATTTCATCAGGAGGTATGGTATGTGAATCCTCTCCTTGAAGAGGTGAATGATCCTCTGGGTGAGAAACAGAACGGACCCTTGTGGAGATGGAGAAGGTGAACCGCAACATGTTCTTGAAATTCAACTAGGAGAGCAGTACCTTGGAGAGATGCGGTACTTCTTTTGATGTAGCCTGTGAAGAAGCGGTACTTTGCGAAGTAGTACTGCAGATGCGCACCTTCTGATACGCTACCTTCAAGTATCATCAACCGTGTCTCGACTCTAACGGCACGAACAACATCCATCATGGAAGTTGTTAAAGGAGTATCTGGACCCTTGAATAAAACACTCCTTTTTGCCATAAAAGTAAAAATCTTGGATTATTGAACAATAACAGCAATAAAGTCTGTAGGTTTTGGCACATCAGAAAGTTGTTTGTTTAAGAAAACCTGTATAAACCTTGGGTACATCAGCCAAGTAGATCCATGTGAAATATGTGAGAGCATTCCATCCAGTATTAGCCTTGAGAAGTTAAAACTCTATCTGTAGCTAACCCAACCATAGCAGATGCAATATTTGACCCAAACTGCTCCCAAGAGGTACTCTTAGCACTTATGCAATGGAGCAACACATGAACCAAAAACTTCCAATGCGGACAAGATAATTGTTTTCTAAACGTTTGTTCATTCAAAGATCCTTCATAACCAATATGACAAAAAGTATCCCATATCAACTGCTTATCAAACCTTAGAGCCCCATCTGCGTCATTGAACAATAAATCTTCTCGGATGGAGTCTTCAGTAATCTTAATAGTTCTTCCAAAGAATGTTGATCTAATATAAAATTCGTCATTCTCCATGTTATCTCTAGCATTAGCCCAAAATTCTTGAATCCAAGGCTCAATTATATCCGGCTCCACTAAAAGAGCATAACGATAGGCGAACCAGAAGATAATCAATTATATCATGAAAGAGTATATTCGCGTCAGTCTTATCCAAATTAGTGACCATATTATGCTTAGAAACAAGAGGACGATCCGCCATTGTTGATTATGTAAGCACAAAAGAATTGGAATCGAAGAATATGAATAGGATGAGAGAAAGATGGAAAAGATTCTAATGTATCAATATGAGAGGGAAAATCGGAAAATGCGTATTTATAGGTGAGATTTGAAAAATCACGCCTAAAATAACATTGTTACAGCATTAATTACCCCTCAAGATAACCGTTGAAACAAGTTACTTTAATAAGACAAATAGTACTTCCATGTAAGCGATTTCCCAAGCAGACTTCCCAAGCAACTTTCACTAAAAAAGTACTTTTCCAATTTCTCCATATCAACTAAGTATACATAACTATCCTTCCCTCAAGCATTACACAGGACTATACAAATACTAAATAGTCCTCCCCTTAAATGTAGCTCGGTAGTTAATCATGCCAATGCTCACCACCAAGTGAGTGAATCTAGAAACATCAAAACCTTTGGTGAGTAAGTCAGCTACATTATCATCTGTGTGAACCTTTATCACATTAATAAGCCGGTGCTCATAACAATCTCTGATAAAGTGATGCCTAATCTGGATGTGCTTGGTCTTGGAATGATAAACGGGATTCTTCACAATACAAATAGTACTCTCATTATCAATGTTAATAGGAGTATTCTTGAAGTTGAATCCATAGTCCAAGAGCAGATTTTGCATCCACAAAACTTGTCCACAACAGCTTGCAGGCAGCTACATATTCAAGCCATGAGGATGTTGCTGCACTTGTTTGTTTCTTGCATTGCCAGGAGACTAATCTTCTTCCAAGATATTGGCATCCTCCGGTGGTTGATCTTCTATCATAGTTATCACCTGCATAATCACTATCTGAAAAAGCTTCTAAGTGAAAAGGTGACTCTTTTGGATACCATAAACCCAACTTTGGTTGTTGCTTCAAATAACGAAGATTCTTTTCTTGCATTCATGTGAGAGATCTTTGGTGAGACTTGATATCTAGCACATAGACAAACTGCAAACATAATATCAAGCCTTGATGCAGTGAGATACATAAGAGAGCCAATCATTGATCTATAAAGCTTGACTTCAACAGTGTGTCCATCTTCATCTTTGCCCAATGAATTGATAGATTTAATGGGTGTAGTAACAACCTTCATATCATCAAAATTGAATTTCTTAAGTATGTCGGTAACATACTTGTCTTGACTGATAAAAATACCTTCCTTTGACTGCTTAACTTGAAGTCCTAAAAAGAAAGTCAACTCTCCCATTGAACTCATTTGAAATTCTTTCGCATCAGCTCAAACTCCTTAACTATGGACTGTTTGGTAGCCCCAAAGATGATATCATCAACATAAACTTGAACTAACATGATATCTTTCTTGTCTCTCTTGATAAACAAAGTCTTGTCAATAGCTCCCCTTCTATATCCATGTTGCAATAAGAATGTAAAGAGTCTCTCATACCAAGCTCTAGGTGCCTGATGAAGGCCATAAAGAGCCTTAACCACCTTATATACTTTGTTTGGGTGTTTAGGATCTTCAAAACTAGGAGGTTGTTTGACATAAACTTCCTCTGTAATCTTGCCATATAAAAAGGCACTCTTGACATCCATCTGGTAAACTTGAAAGCCCATATAAGAAGCAAAAGCAAGAAATATTCTAATAGCTTCTATTCTTGCTACAGAAGCAAACACTTCATCATAATCTACTCCTTCTTCTTGTCTATATCCTTGTGCTACTAACCTTGCCTTATTCTTGATAACATTACCTCTTTCATCTCTTTTGACCCTAAAACCCATTTGGTTCCAATAACTCTCTTCCTATCTAGAAGATCACATAAAACCCAAACCTCTTGAAGTTTAAATTGAAGAAGTTCTTCTTGCATAGCTTCAACCCAGCTTTCTTTAGTTAAAGCTTGAGCAATATTCTTGGGTTCTTCTTGAGAGATAAAACAAGTAAATAGACATGTTTGATGGTCCTTATGATTCAACTTGTTTTGTTTATACACAAAGCTAAGTAAAGCATTGTGAGGTGTAGAAAAGGTCTTAGCTCTGTGTCTAGTCAAGACTCCGTAGAAGTAGAAGGACCTATGATTTGATCAGAAGGATGATCCTTATGAGTTCTTAAGTTTGGAGACTGTGGAACTCCGTAAGTATCCTCCAAATTAGTAACATCAGCACCTTCATTGGAATTTGGGAAAATACCTTCATCTTCAAATTCATCATCAGTATCTTCTAATCCGGCATGGTATGATCATCCGATCACTAAAGTACTGTCAACTGGTGCAGCGTACTTTGTTCGAAGTACTTGTCCAAAGTACTGTGAGAGTACTTTGCGATCTTGTTCTTCCTCTTAGCCTCTTCATAAGTTCTCCTTTGTTCATCAGTGTAAGAATGTGCTAAAACATCTTGAAGAAGCATCGGATTAAGTTCCTCTTGAATAGATTGATCCTCAGCAGATAAAGAAGATTCGGAGCAACGATACTTTCTTTGTGGGGTAACATTACTTTGTTTTGGACTAACATGATCTTCATCAGAACAAAGATCGGTCTAATATGAACTCCATGAACAACATATTGTAAATCTTCTCCATTGTAATCGGTTGATTTTCTTCTTTAACAAGTACATAGTTCATAGATGGAGTTAAAACCTCAAGATCAAACATCCAATCGGGACCTTTACCTTTCTCATTGTCTTGATCTTCTAAAAACTCAACATGAAGACAATCTTGAACCTTCTTAGTAACCTTGTTGTATACTCTAAAGCCCTTATTGTTAGTGCAATAACCCAATAAGTATCCTTCTTCTGACTTGCCATCAAACTTCCCAGATTATCAATAGTGTTTAAAATAGTAAGAGGGCATCCAAAAGGTTTCATAAAACGAATGTTGGGTTTATTGCTCATCAGCAATTCATAAGGTATCTTCATCTAGGGTTTAGTGACTGAGACTCTGTTAAGTACATAACAAGCAATACTTACATTGGCCAGAATGAATAGGTAGGTGATAATCTGCTAACATTGTTCTTGCTGCTTCAATCAAAGTCCTATTCTTCCTTTCTGCAACACCATTCTGTTGTGGTGTTCTTGCAATACTAAACTCCCTTTTTATACCTTTGTTTGCACAAAATTCATCCATAAGCTTGTTCTTGAATTCAGTCCCATTGTCACTCTCAATTGGTTTTCAAGGGCTATAATCAGTTTCTGAATAGTATCGAAAGTATCATCTTTAAAACCCAAGAAAAATACCCAACTGAATCTACTGCAATCATCTGTTACAACTAAGCAATACTTTTTCTTGTTTAAACTTGCCACGTAAAACAGGTCCAAACAAATCCATATGTAACAGCTCCAAAGGTTCTCTAATAGATCTCTCCTCAAGCTTCTTGCAGGAAGCTTTGTGTTGTTTACCCTTTTTGCATGCCAAGCATGATTGATCATTCTTGTAAGTCTTTGAAGGTAAACCTCTAACTATATTGCCTTTGACCAATTTGTTGATATTTTTGAAATTAACATGGCCCAATCTTCTATGCCATTTATGTGCCTCTTCAGATGTTGCTTTAGCCATAAAACATGTGGCTCTTCCATAAGAATGTAGACTCTTCATGTCTAAGCTATACACATCATTTGTCCTTGGTACTCTAAGAACTACCAAGTCATCATCAACATGCTTAAAGTCAGAGGAAAGGATGAGACATTCTGTGTCAGTGAATAACACAGGATGCTTTTTATCACAAATTTGTGATACTGAAAATAGATTGAACTTTAACTCCTTCACATATCTAACATTCTCAAAATCTATAAGCCCTGCTTTGATTGTCCCTTTTCCAGAAATCTTTCCTCCATTTGGATCATTCCCAAATGCAACTCTTCCTCCACTAATCTTCCTAAAATCAGACAGGATCTCTTTGTCTCTGTCATACTTCCAGAGCAACCACTATCCACAATAAGATGATCTTTAAGCTCCTCTTACGGGTTGCCACGCACATAAAGAAAAGAGTTAGAAACTTTTAGGAACCCAAGCCATTACTGACTTGTGTTCCCTTGTGGAGTTACAAACTCAAATTCTTTGAGTATGTAATTTCCACTATCTTTCAAATGATGATCCGGAATTATCTTTTGATCTTTAGCATGTGGATTTTCAAAACTTTCTGGTTTTTGAACACAAATCTCTTTTTCTGTCATCACAAAAACATCTTATTCACTTTTGGTTAAAAGTATTGTATGTCCCTCTCTTGATACTTTCCCTCTTAACCTATTCTGTTTTAACACTTGGTTCCTGTGATCTAAATCTCCTATATGAATTGTAATACCTTCTAGGTTGATAGTGAGATCTCCTAGGATTCCTATACCAAGTAGTGTGATCATACCTTGTTTTGTCGGCACTTTGAGAAAGTCTTGGGCGAGTTAACGGTACTTTGGAAAGTACTGTGAGATCTGAAGGTTTTGAAAAAGGTTTTCGCTGGTGTGGGTATCTATGATCCGGTGAGAAATTTCTATGATTGTCCCTATTTGAATTATTCCAAACCGGTTTATGCTCTCTAGGTTTCTGGTTGGCGGTCTGTTCTTTGGAAATTTTTTAAGGTATTCTGAGTGATGTTCACAATCTTTAATTAGATGAGTAGGACTAAAACACACAAAACACAGTTTTTGACCCATACTGTCAAAGTGACATCTTCTATGTCTATGCCAAAAATTATTTTGCCTTCTTGGTGAGTGATTAAACTGTTTTGACCAAATTTATCCCAAAAAGGTTTTGCAGGACTGTTTTGAAAAGGTTTTGAAGAAGGTACTGCTTGTGGAGCAGTACTTTGATTTAAAGGTACTGCTTGATTTTGAACATCGTTTTCAACTGATTCTTTGGGTTTTTCAGACTTAGATTGAGCAACTAGCTTTTTCCTAAACTCTAGACTGTCTACTCCAAAGCGAGAAACATCAGGCCTAAGGGGTTGATGAATGCCAGTGGGATGTGGAACAGCATGATAATTAGCTTACTTATATTCAGGAGGTGAATTACTTATTGAACCATCATTACTAGATGTATCTACATAATTAATGAGTTCTTCATCACTAGTGGTTATATCCTCATACTCACCTTCATCCTAATTACTAGATTGGTTTTCTTCTATCTTACTAAAATCCATTCCAAAACCTAATCCAGTTTTAAGGTAGGCTCTTTGTTGTTTTTGAACATAAGAAACATGTGACAGACCAGCTTCACCCCAAGCAGCAAACTTAGCTAACAAATCATCTCTTTCCTTAGTTAATTTCTCAATTTCAGTAATTTTACAGTTTAATTTCCATTCACTAAGCTTTAACTGGTAATCCTGTTGTGCATATTTTTCAGCCCAAGCTACTTCATTAGTTTCATGTGCTAAGATTTTTGCTTCCATAGATTCTAAGGTTATTTGATAACCTGCACCTCAGACCTAGCCTTAACACAATTATCTCTCTCAATCACATAACTGCTAAGTAATTTATGATAAATATCATAGCAATTTGAGCATACCTCAGAGATAGGAGATTGATTTGGTGAAGTAGCCACCAATGCAAGTTGAACAGGATCATCTTCACTTTCCTTGCTCCAATCAAATCCTCCAAAGCCATCATCATATTCCAAAACAGCATGTTCAGGTTCTTCAGCAAAAACAGTGCTCCAATCCAATGCTTCTACTGAAGCTTCAATTTCTTCTTCCACTGCTACCATGCAATAAGTTACTGGTTCATCATCAAACTCTTCACTCCAGTCAACTTCGGATAACTTCTCTTGAGCAACCAAAGCCTTTGTTTCAGTAATTGGAATTTCCTTAAGCTCAAGTTTTGGCTTTTCAGATGTCCTGTTTGCTTGATACTTAGCAAACCTGCACTCCCTTGCAAAGTGACCGGTCTTTTGACAATTGAAGCATTCAATTTTAGATTTTTCAAAAGTTATGCCTTGTTTTGGTTTGAAATCAATGCTTTTGCCTGTCTTCTTCATGTACTTTTTGATCCTTGCAGATCATAGCAACTTGCCACCTGATATCAATTTCTTCAAGTGCATCTTCTTCAATCTGTGCTTGATCTTCTTCATAAGTGACAGGTAAACTAGCTTGTTGTGCAAAGAAGGAGCACATAACTTCATCTGAGGCCATAGTGGTAGTTGGTGGGGCCTGTTGAACATATGAGGGGGGTGTATAGACAGCAGTACTTTGAGAAACAGTACTTTGAGGAGAAGTAGTACTTTTAATGGAAGTACTGGCCTTTTTTTTAGATGATAGAAACGCAATACTGTGAGACTTAGAACTGGTTTGACCACTCATCTCATGTTCATACACCTTAAGTTGATGATAGAGATCATCAAAGTCCATGACATCCAAACCTTGTTGTCCTCTGATCATTGTAGCAATCACATGCCATGAAGATGGCAAACTCCTTAGAAACTTCAAATTAGCATCCTCAACTGATACTTCTGCCTTGTATAGCTCCAACATGTTGAGAAGATTCTGAAACCTATCATATGCAACATCAAGACTCTCTCTTTCACCAACTGTGAAAGTTTCAAACTGTTGCTTTAGCAAATTTCGGTGCATCTTTTTAGAGGCTTCATTCCCTCCAAATCTGGTCTTGAGAGCAGCCCAGAGCTGCTTAGCATCTTTAGCATCATGAAATTTGAGAAGATGACCATCTGGAATGGCGGATAAGAGAATGTTGAGTGCCTTCTCTTGATTCCTTAAGGTTCTGTGGTAATACTGGTTTAAGTGCCTTGGGTTGTCCAGGAATATCAATGGGGTCTGGTACAACTTCATTCCCATTCACAATTACATTCCATAGAGCATGGTCTGTAATGGCAATGTACTGCCTCATCTTCATGCACCAGAGATCATATTCTCCCTTCTTGATTATTGGAATTCTGAGTGAGGTGATTGAGGGTGGTGGAACAGCTTCAGTCGACATCTTGAATATTGTTGAAGTAGGGTTTCTTCCTAGTCAGAGTTTCCACACAAGCTCTGATACCACTTGATGGATCGATATACTTTAATCAAACTATCTTAACTAGCTTGTTAAGGTTTAATAACCTCGGATAAATCCTAAGTTACTAACAAAGAAACACTGAGCAATCTTTATCAAGTACGCGGAATTTACTTAACAAAGCTAAGAAGAATAACCTTTTATTATAAACTCTAAATCTGCTTATTATGCAGATACTCTAATACAACTCTAAGATAATCGAACTTCTCTCTAAAACTCTAAACAACTTGTGAATTCGTAAACTCTAAAACTCATAGACTCGTACATCTAATGCCAATCTAGGAGTCCTTTTATAGGCTCAAGGATATCCTAGTCGGTTTACAATTGATAGCCTTGTACGACAAGTAATCTAAACATAGAATACAATACTTTCCATAAACGAATAACAGTTCTTTTGTTCTTGCAGTACTTTGACTTTTAGGTGCAGTACTTTGACTTTGTCTTTAGCAGTACTTTGTCTCTTTGACTTTTCCCAGTACTTTGCAGCTTACAGTACTTTCATATCTTCAGTACTTTCATGTCTTTAGCACTTTCATATCCCAACATTTCTTGTCTCTTAACACTCCTCGGACTCAAATTTGTAAAATTTTTCTATTTTTAATGTCGAGGGGTAGTGTTGTCACGTTTCTTTCCAAACTTTTACTTCAAGCTTAACCAAAATGGAAGTTATGAGCTGTGGATGAAAATGGTTGAGGTGGAGGGACTATTATTGTCAAAGTTTGAAACTATTTTTCAACAAAAACACCTCACCTAAAATTCTTTCTCATTTATTACTAGCATTTAAGTATACAACCACCATCATCGACGCTCACAAATCAATCTTCAAATCCGTGTTATAAACTTCAAATTTGTAAGTGTTTAAAGCTTCTATGAGCAATTTCAAACGTTGGTTTTTAATTGTATACAAATCCAACGGCTTGATCTTTCTCTACGCGTGATTTAAGCTTTTATGCTTACGCGTATAAATTTGATATCATGTTGGGTTGTTTTCTGTGAAATGGGTGTGTTAAAATGTTTCAAATATCAATCCTAAAGCTATTTCCAACATCTAATCCAACCCAGAAACAGTTATGAATCACTTTTCAAAATTAGGGTTTATGCGTGGGATTTGGGTATTTTCATTCGGGTATGTTTTAGGACAATTAGAGGCCTATAATATGCTTAACATGTGATTAATTAACCAATGAAGCCTTTGAATCTCACCCAGAAACTACAAAATGGTGAATTTGAAATTTAGGGTTTAAGTATTCGAACTTTTAGGTATTTTTGATTCATGAGGAGTTTGGTGTTAAAACTTGTTGAAAGCAACTCATAATGCCCCTAAAACCACCCAGAAATCATTTGGTAGAGTTTGCATGGTTAGATTTTTTAGGTGTAGGATTTGAATTATTAGGGTTTATCCTTACGCTTAACCTAAGTCTACGCATAACTAAAATTTACTAGTGATACCATGTGTTCTTGAAAGAGGTTGAATAAAATTGTTAATGGAGATGTTGTGGTTAATCTATTTCAGGTTTTGGGTAAAATGGATTCTACGCTTATGGAAAACCTTACGCATAGATGTTACGCATGAGAGTAATCTTACGCGTAACTCTTACGCGAAAGGGTCTACAAAGGGACTACCCGTATCCTGTGAAGGATATGCGTAAACTTGGATTCTTACGCATAAGGCTTGCTTTTACGAGTAAACCTTATGCATAAGCTCCCAACCTACGCTTACGCGTAAGCCTTATGCCAAGAGCCTTTTCCTACGTGTAAGATTTCTTACGCGTAAGAGGGACTCCTACGCATAAGCTTAGCTCTACGCGTATGGTTACTATGCTTACGCATAAGCTTACAATCTTACGCTTAAGCCATAATTTTAAATTTTATTATGAAATGTTACGCGTACATACTTGTAATAAGTTATTCATAACATCACAAGACCAAAATGTCACTAACAAGCAAAAATGGTTTAAAATGTTGTGTGAATGAGTGAAACTTTGGACTTTCAAATTCAAAATTAACATACTCAAGTAATTTATCACGACTACTTTGGACTATTGGACAACATGTGACTTTGGACTTGTAACATTCATTAACTTAACATATTCAATAAAGGGTTTATGTCGTAGAATAGCAATGTACTTTTCAAAGTGTCCCATTTTAGTACGTGTACTTTTTTTAAGTTGTAGAATAGCAATGTACTTTCATAAGTGTCCTGTTTTGGTACGTGTACTTTTTTTAACTTCGTAAAAGCTGTAGAATAGCAATGAACTTTCCATAAGTGTTCCATTTTAGTACCTCGATCGACGTACTAAAATGGAACACTTATGGAAAGTTCATTGCTATTCTAAGCTTTACGAAGTTAAAAAAGTACAATTATTGGAACCTTATGAAAGTACATTGCTATTCTACAATTAAAAAAAAAAAACACGCTACTAACGGGACACTTTGAAAAGTACATTGCTATTCTACGACATAAACCCTTCAATAAATTGGACAGTAAAATCAACTTTTGACTAACATAATGTCTTTCGATATGTTGGTACTTTTTGTCTCAATATCTTTTAGATCACGATATGGACATCTCAATGGAAAATGTTAACGCACCAAATGAGCTCACGATGGAAGACATATTCCCTTCTGATTACAGCATGACGATTGGAAAGAACAACCTCAAGGTCGACTTTGAGAACTTCACCTGCTCTGAGTCTTCATGCCGAATTGCTGTGGATATTCTTAAGTCTCATCCCTACAACAACATGCTTACGAATTCTGCAACTGTGCTGGAGATCTACATTCACCAATTTTGGCATACAATGAAAAAGGTGGATGGTCAAGATGCTGTCACGGTGACTCTAAATCATAAGAAAGTCACCGTCACTGTTGCAGATCTACGAGCAATTCTTCTACTTCCTCCTATCCAACCTGTTGAGTATGTGGCAACTCCAAGTGAAGAGGCTACCATTAAATTCATGATTGACATTGGATATGATGAAGCTACCGGGATCATTACCATACATTCCTCTGTGGATCTAAAGAATATTCCTCAACCATGGAGAACACTGTATATTATGATCGCCAAATCTGTGTCTGGGAGAGACGTCGGTCACGAGCATCCAAAACTTATGCATCTGCAAACCTTCTGGGGCATGGTCAACAAGCAGCACATCGACTTTGCTAGTTTGATATGAGAAGACATGATGTCCCATCTCAAGAAGCCCGAGACTAAAATTCCTTTTATCAGATACACCAAGCTGTTGATCTAAAATATTCTCGGGAAACATCGGGAAATTCCCTTGAGACTAAATGACCCCAACCAACACTCTGCGTTGTATGAGCCAACATTAAACACTGTCAGATTTAAAGACTCATCAACAAAGAAACAAGGTGCAGTGCTGTTTGACTGCCTTCTCACTGATGATATCAAAAGTCTTTAATCGTATCGTCGATACCAAGAAGCTGTGAGCAAAGGCAAAGTTGGGTTTGTTGATGAAAAGACTTCTGATAATCCTACAAGGAAGACACGACGATCAGGCAGTGCTGGTAGTGTAGAAAGCACTGGGAGTGCCCTTAAGTATCCTAAGAGGAATCCTCCCCGAAAAAGAAAAGTCTCATCTAAGGGTGCCATTCCTAACCCAAAACCGGCACTCAAACTTGAGGACAAGGACATCATTTTGAAGATACTAAGTCCGAAGAAGTGGTTTATCACTCAGAATCCGTTACTGATGATACGACTTCATTGAGGTCCGATGAACAACCACTCAGTCCCAAACCAGACAAGGGAAAGACTCCAATTGCATAGGATGAAGAAGAAAGCTCAGATGATGACATTCCACCAAAGGATGAGGAGAAAGATTAACATAAAACACTTAAGCATCTGAGGATTCAACATGCTGCTACAGAATTAAATCTTCAACAAAACAGAGGCCTGGAGGTTCCAGTGGTGGTGTACTAACCACACCAGTTCTCGATACGGTTAATCAACTCGTTAAGGGAACTGGTACCACCACTCATGAATCAACAGATCATCAGCAGCAAGAAGATGAAATCATTTTTGACTTTGAACAAGAGGCACAAGAGAAGAATGAGAAGATCACCAATGAAGACATAGAGGAAGCGGCTAAGGAAAAGGCTGAAGAAGAAGCTAAGGCTAAAGCTGATGAGGAAGAAAGGATTCGAATTGAGGCTGACAGTTTCATTCAAGACAATCCTGAACATAACCCTGAAGAAACTTCTGAGCCACCTAAGGACCCTGAGCCTTCTCATGACTCATCTTCATCTGATTCATCGTCTCACTCATCACCACCACCATCCAAAGATGCTACCACCAGATCCACATCCAAATCAGTCAAGAAACCCACCGACACTTGGGCATCACGTGCCAAGACCAAGATTGTCAAGGCTGTCAGGCAAGCAAGGAAACGCAACGTGGTCAACAAGAAATTGAATCAGCTTGCCGACAGAGTTAATCTACTTCAAAATGTGATAAACGAGTTCTCGGAGGAAAGAGACCAGATCAAGCAATTTCTCAACCGAGATTTACAGGGTGAAATGGACAAGACAATTAGGGACTACACTCATAAGTTCCTCCTCGACACTGTCCCTGGAGTCACAAGAGAGATGTTCGCCAGACAACTCTATCCACATCTCATGGCATTGGTCAAGCACACACTGTCAAATACCCCTACGGTCATGGAAATCAAACCAGTTCCGTCTCCGATTGTCACTGATGCTAAATTGTTCTCTAAGTTGCTTATGCAAATGTCTCAATGATCCGCAACCTTCACTTGTGACGAAGCAAAACTTTTTGAGGCACTACTTGAATATCAACTCAAGACATCATGTAAAGAGTCGGTTGGTCAAGTTAAGCGACCAAGAGATGATGACAATGCTGACAAGGATTGCGAGGCTAAACGTCAAAAGAAAATAGGATAATCCTCTTAAATGCCTCCACCACCCCAAAACACCACCACCACACGATCTACTCAACGTCCTCCCGCATCAGATAAACCTCAGGAGTCTGAGTCCTCACTACCAAAGGAGAAAATTAGTGACTATTTCCAATACACCGGAGGTGATGACGAAGAGATTCCTAAGCCCCAACCATAGCCCTCACCTAAAACATCAATTGAGCAACAATCAGGACCATCATCCACACCTAAGAAGAAGAAGAGATCCAGCTCTGTCGTTTCTTGGTTAGATGAAGATGACACTGCAGAATACGACTGGTTCAGCAAGCTCGTTGATGCTACTCCGCGATTACCGAAAGGCCAAGAACCGGTAGATGGTCCTACTATAGAGCAGGTTAAGCTTATCCAGGATGAATTCTGGATCAAAAAGATGATGAAGGGCAAATCATGCCGGATCAAAAACGATGATTTCCAATTGTTAAAAGACAGATCCGGCAGTGCTGTTGAAGTTGAATATCACCTCGACAACATTGCACGAGCTATGTCTAACAACATTGACTGGCTCAACCCTGAATCGAACATTGACATCACAAGACCGGATAAGGCTCCATATTACACAGACTGGACCAAACCACTACCAACCATTGGTCGACCAGATCAACCTAGAATCCCTTACCAATACTTCTTCAACAACGACCTGGAATTTCTACAACATGGTAGCAAGGTCAGCACGAAGTATGCTACGTCACTCACTTTTAACATCCCAGTTGTGGACTTCTCCAACAATGTTGCCATAGAGGAAGAAGCCACAAGAATGTTCGTTGAAAATGTTGTGAATTATGATCTCGACGCATAATATGGCATTCATCATTGGCCTGAACGAAGAAGAATTTACTACCGCAGCCGCCAAATTCAGAAATCAAACAAAGAAGTGTATAGTGACAAATGAATCGTTGCTATCATGAATTTCGAACTGGCTACTAAATGGGATTATTCATTCCTGAAGAAAATCACCGTCAAACGCCAAGATGAAGAAGAATATGACTTTATTGAAGCTGATTTTCCTAGGTTGTCACTGAACGACATCGAAGACATGCACCTTGCTAAGGTACAAGGTCGAATGAGACAATTTTCCACACATATTCAACTCCAGTACATCACTGCCTTGTTAATATTCATTCAAAGCAAAGTGATCCAGGAACGTGTTGAAGATCTTCAAATTTCTGTGGAATTATATAAGAAGAAAGTCAACCTCACTAAACCATTACTACCCTTTCCCGACATAAACCAACTTTCTCAGTACACCATTGTCAAGAAACCGAAATTTGGAGTTGTTTACCGCAGTGAACTTCACCACAATTGTTTCATGGCGTACAACGAGATTCACAAGTTTTGCGATCACACGTTGAAGTCGGTTCGTGATGGGTTAGCATATCGGTTGAAAGACATAAAGCAAGGTATTGGGTCAAAGAAGTGTTGGAATTCTAAGGAAAGGAAGGATGCTCGGAAAATAATCACACGGATTGATGAAAGGCTATTTCACCGGGATGAGATGTGGAGGCTTGAGAGCTTTGTCGGTGGAAGAGTGAGTTTACCTCTTTTGGGCTATCAATGTCAAGAGAGAACTCCCGGTCTCATAGACGAATTGCTTGGTACTCCTTAAACTCTTTCATTGATTGATTCTTTTGGATATTATGATCTGCATAATTGACAATGGCTTGTGCACACATAACAGTGTACAACCCGTTCTTGTAATGAAAGGACCCTATGGTACGCTTCAGTGCCACAATCTTATAAAAGGAGCGAAAGCTTCTTACTTTTGAGTAAAACTTATCAAAACTTTCATTTTTCAAACTTTTGCTCAAAAGAACAAGTACTTCCCCTTCTGTTTTTCAAAACTTCAACAGTTAATATTACTTTTTGAGGGGGAGTATTTGCTAAAATCTTTGTTCACAAATTGTTCTTCGTGAAAACTTCCCACAAAACGCGAAATGGACATATTCGATATCAAAACTTTGTCAAAAATAACATTTATATGCCATTTTTTAGGGGGAGAAAAATTGTGTGATACAAATATGTTGTGAATATGATTGAATCTTCGTACTAAGACTTAACCCATGAATTGACGAGATCTGAACTGTCATACATCGAAAAGATTTGTCTTCCAAGACTTATCCGAGTAGATTGTACCTATTCGAGAAACTCTTGATAGACATGAACTTTGACGGGTTTGACAACCTTTCAAGGTTTGTCCACACCTTCAAGGTAGTTATTAGAGCTAGTTGTCACCTAAAAGCTGACAATGTAACTCTTTAACTATGCAATGTAACCGTGTCTCGCGAGGAATTGTCTATCTTGAGTCGATCAATTCAAAAGTGCGAGCTCTTCCCTCACCGTGCAGATTTCTGTCCAAACACTCAAGCACGTGTTAAGGTGGAGTATTTCTGCTTAAGATAAAACTCTCACAGTGGTACAAAATGTTTTTACTCATAAACACTCTAAGAGATTTTCGAGAAAATGGTTTTATGGCAACTTAGGATAGTCATGGAGTTATAAGGTGACTAACGTTAGGAATAACCGTCTGTTGGAATCACTCCTAAACCTAATTCAAGTGTTAGTGATTCATATGTAATAGTTAGCTTAATTATGGCCTTTATGTTTGTTATTAGCTTAGGCTTATGTAGAAGGCCTATAAGCCTTGGCCCAATTCCAATAAGGAAAGGAAGGGACTAGGAGTGTTGCCCTAGCTCCCTCTCCTATAAATACTATGTAATAACCCTCACTTGAGGGTTGGTTGTTCAATTTATTCACTTTCACATCTCCTACGCATAACCGGTTTAGTCATACGAGGGTGTGTGTGTGTTTATTATTCATCCGATCATTCTCCTTCTCTATTTCTACATATTGATGCTTGTGTTACATATATGGTGACCTAACAGTGGTATCAATCGCCAAATAGTTGGGTGAACATATTTGTTTTTGAAGTTTTTGGTTTGTGGTCGTACGCGTAAAAAGGGTTTCAACTTTGTCACGCTTAAAAATTTATTTTTTACACTTTTTAATCCAAGATTCTTGTCCTTTCAACGTTTTTAGGTGTTAAACTATCTGTTTTTGGCAAAAAGTTTCAAACTTTACGCATGGATCATAGTTCTTAAGCTAGGTTTTATACGTGGTTCTTATTCTACGCATAACTGTTTTCTAAGCTTTGGATCATCAAGTTTCACACTTTTGTGTTATTTTGGTGATATTGAAGCTATTTCATCACAGAAATCTGGTTTGGAAACATCATTTGGCAGAAATCACTTTTGGCTAATTCTTACGCGTAAGCAAAATCCTAATCTTACGCATAGCTGTTCCTTGGTTTGATCTTCAGTTTTGTGGATTACTCAGCGTTTTTCTTGCTTGGATAAGCCTGAAAACACTTCGACTTTGGATATCTTTTGCACTATCTTTTGCACTGTGATAGTGTAAAAGATCGTTGGGATAAAACCCTAAAATTACGCATAAGCTTAAGCTTACGCATAGAATTTTTACGCATAAGATTCATCTTACGCCTAAGCTTTGTCTTACGCATAAGGTAATCCTACGCCTAAGTTTTCTACGCTTAACTTTCTATTTTACGCATAACTTTAGTGTTTTCCCATCTCTTATGCATAAGCTAATCCTACGGGTAACTATTGATGTTACGCGTATCTTTGGTGTTTTTACGCTTAAGTGGTACTTTGCTCTTTTGTGATTTCTACGCCTAAGGATACTTCATCAACAACGGTGCATTCGACTACAAAGATCCATTTAACAACACAAGTTTTTCAACATGTCACAACCACCATACTCTAGCTATTTCCCTTACACTAATCATCAACAACAAATTTATCAACAACAATTTAATCAACAACATACTCCATAACTTGCAGCAATCCCACAACCTCAAATGGTTCAACCACCACCAAGTCTTCAAGTACAACCTTACACAAACTTCTACAATCAACATCCATCCAGGAATACTATGAAGGAACCGGCATGGTTTGGCAAGATGTGTGAAGCCTTAAGTAGCCAACAATCAATTCATGAAGTTGGCTCACTTGATAGACCTCCAATGCTCACTCCTGGGAATTATGATCAATGGGTGATTCGGTTCTTTAGGTTTTGTGATCTAAAGAAACCACATGGAAAGTTCTTAAAGAAGGTCATTATGGAAGGTCCCTTTCAGATGCCTACTACTGTCACACCCGCAGATCCAGATGCCAATCCACCAAGAGATGTTGTAACCAACATTGCAACTATTTCAGACCTTACTGCTGATCAACTTCTACACTTTGAAGCCGATGAACTTGCAATGATATACATCCTTTTAGGACTACCCAATCCAATCCTTCGAAGTGTTGATGCTCAAAAGACTGCAAAAGCAATGTGGAAACATATTCATCTTCTTATGGAAGGCACAGCACTCAATCAGGAAGACATGGAATCCAAAATCTACTTGGCTTATGAACACTTCATGATTGAACCAGGAGAGACATTAGAGTCATATCATCATCGCTTTTCAGACATCATAAATGATTTGGACAAACACAATATCATCATGCCACGAATTGCTGTGAACACTAAGTTCCTAAGTAGTCTTGGTCCGAAATGGGAGAAGTATGTCATTTTTCTCCGTCAAGCTAAGAACCTTCATCATGCTACATACGGATTGTTATACGACTATCTGAAGCCTCACCAAAAAGAAGCTGACAAAGAAAGGGCTATCCGTGGATCCCCAGCTTCACAGTCACTTCTGGACAATCAACAACTTGCTTTGTGGGCTCAAACTAATATTCCTCCTCAAACAGCTCCTCAACCCGCTCCTCATCCAACTGCAACCATCACACCTTATGATCCTTCACAGCAACAACCTCAACAAAATCAATTGGTTCCATACAACAACAACACTGCTCAAGCTCTTTACAGTGAAGCTAATGAGGACTCCGATTCCTTCGATGAATTGCAACAAGTATTTGTTATGATTGCTAAAGCATTCGGCCGGTATACAAACAAATCCAAAAATCGCATTCGTTCCTCATCTAATACAAGAAATCGGTACATTTGTGAACAATAGACGTGTTGAAGTTCAGAATCGTGGTTATGGTCGTCAGATGGGAGGTGGTCAAGGGTTCAATGCTATGGGAAGGAATAACATGGGTGCTCCACAGCAGCAAAGGGCTCAAATGGTTGAATAGGGGAATGCTCAGAATGGGGTTAATGGTCTTCGTTGTTATAACTGTAATGAGAAGGGTCATCTGGCTAATGCATGTCCTAAGCCGAGGACAAGAGGCAGTGCTTATGTCAAAGAGGCTATGCTCTTGGCTCTTAAGGATGAAGCTAGTGGAACTCTCTCCAACAAGGAACAGAGCTTTATGGCCGATGCAGACTTAGATGATGATATGGAGGACTTGCACGCTAATGCAGCAGTTATGTTGATGGCACAAATGCAAGCTCTACACATGAGTGACACAGGCCTAGTGTATGACACTGACGGCTTGTCTCAGGTACATGAACAAACAATTATCATTAATGATCTATTATCTCCGCCCACTTCTGCATCTGACACGGATCAGAGTGTTCAACATGAGCCTTCTACATCTCATTCCGATGATCATCAACTAGACCCCGTAGTTACATTTGATGATCAAGATGACCTTATGGTTACCTTTGATGATCAAGTTGACTCCGTGGTTATACTTGAGGATCTAAATAATGACCATGTTGAGACTCACGTTGAACAAAATGATTCTATGTTTGATCCAGAATTTGAGCTCCGGACCTTAGTTAAAGACCAACAATCCCGAGTGGAACATTACCATGATGTCAATACCAAATTCAAAGAGAAAAATGCACTGTTAACCAGGGATAATGAATGCTTAATTCGACAAATCAATTTCTTTAAAACTCAAGAAAAACGTGAAAAGGGTTTTGAAGTCGCTTTTGCTAAATCTTATCAAAATGAAAAATCTTTAGAACGACAGGTACGTGATCTAGCCGCATCGAAGAATGCTTTGTTGTCTCAAATAGAAAAAATGCAACATGAACATAAACAACAAATTAACGCTCTTACTTTAGAAACTCAAAAAGCCAAGGCTGGGTTGTTAACTTGTCAAAAACAGTTCTCTGAGTACAAAAAGAATTCAACGAAACGAATAGATGACTATCTTGAGGAAATTGTCGACTTACAAAACAAACTCAAAGAGTTTAAAACTGTTGTTTATAAACATGGTGAATCAATCACAACGATTCAAAAGTTTTCTTTCAAACCAAATCCAAATGGATATGGACCGAATCTTGCTGATTACAAACCTAAGTTTTCACACAGAGCATTCAAACCAAATCCTGAAGTTTACAGTGCAGAACATAGAATTGATGATTCAATTATGACTGTTGTTGAATATAATCGCATGGAGGAATTAGATGCAGATGACGAGAGTCGGTCAAAAATGGAAAATGTCGTTTATAACAAACCATTTAACTATTTAAAAGCCGTAACTTTTGTCACACAACAAGATACTTCAAACACACCTTTGGTTGTCACACCAGTTCCTGAAGTTAGTCCTCAACACAATGGTGCACAAATTAATGGTCCTTTACCTTCACTCAGTAAAGTAAAAACTAAAGCCGAAAGTTGTCGTGTTATCAAATATTTCGACACTTTCTTATCTGACATCAAAGTTTTGGAACGTGAGATTGAATTTCATTCTGAACTAAAAGTTGAACATTTTCACTCGCCATTGGCACGAGAACAACGAGACATTTTTCAGAAAAGACTTTTACCCCATGTCAAAATTTTGAAAAACTGTGCACTATATTGGGAAAGGGATTTTCACAAGGAACTTGGTCTCATGAAAACAGTTTTCGAGAAAACAGAAACATCGATTTCAAATACTAAACGTAAAAAGAAACTATTGAGAAAAGATGTTGATCGACTCTTGGAAGATGTTATCTATGCTGATATCCGTAATGTTGTGTTATTACAATCTGTTGCATATGCATCTGATTATATCTCTGTTGATATTGTTGATTCTGTTGAAATTGTTGTGAATATTGATAATGTGCTTCAAATCGAGTCTTTAAAAGTTGAAAATGAACGATTATTAAACGAACTTTCATATGCAAAACGTCATCTTAATTGGTGTCAAAAAGATATTCACGATCAACAACTTGCTTTTCAAAACAAATTTCCAAGTTGCATGAAAAAAATCTTAATCCAAAATTTCAGCAACTGGATGATCAAAACGTGTCTTTTAAGTGTCAAATCTCAAAATATGAACATGAACTTGCAAAAGTTAAACAGGAATATGGTGTCATATTTGATTTACTCAAACAGACTCGTGATGAAGCATCAAACGAACTTGATCATTATCTTGCTGGAAATCTTCGTTCTGAAAATCAAGATTTGGTGCACACTATCATTAAGTTACGGGAAATGTTAGGAAAGTATGAACAAGTTCAGCCTAGCATCATTAAGAGAATTGCACCTGTAACACTTAGTAAACGTGAACCTAGAATGCCTACTGACAAAACACAAGTTACTAATGTGCTTCCCTCTACTGAAACAGGAATAGTTGCCTCTTTTCCAAATGCCGCACTTCATAGCCTAGGAGCAATACAAGGAAGAATAGGAAGTTGCGACCTAAGAAAAGGCAAATAAAGAATGTTGAAGTAGAAGAACACCATAGGACTTTGAATAAGACTCCAGTTGCACCCACTTTAGATATTGCGTCTAGCAAATGTAATGGAAAAAGTGTTGTAACTGATGCTGAACCTTTAAGTACTTTTGATAGTAAGTCTGATGCTTCTTGTGTTATTTGTCGTAAAAGTTTGCTTTCTGATTGTCATGATAAATGTGTTGCTAAGGCTATCTTGTCTCGTTTACGGAATCCTAAGACTCGGAATACCTCTAGGCCCACTACTGCTTCTAAGTCTGTGCTAGGTAAACCGCTCTCTTTAGATTCTAAGAAACGAATTGATGTCCCTGTAGCTCCAGTACCACCTCCAAGGAATGTAGTACCACCTAGTGCATTCACTAAGACTAAAGCTAAGACTAGTTAGAGATGGCAGAAATGGATACATAATTGATCGGGTCTGAACTGTCAAGTTTATCACACAAATCAACCACTTGTGAATGGTCAACCGTAATAAAATTCAAACAGTCTAAAACCAATGCAATTTCCCTTGGAATATAGTGGATTCCCGGGTCGTTAAGTCCCACGGAGACTGAATGGTGTTTAAAACGTTCAGATGTCGAATGATCACTAAGGATAATGATCAGTAAGGATTGTGAATGATAATTACACTACTGATTGATTGGAATTGTATTTGGATACAGAACTGTAAAGCACAACAATCAGATTAAACAAATGTGAACGCGTACGTTTAATAAACTACGTAAACGTACAAAATAAAACGTGAGTTTTAAGAAATAAAAGACCTACAAATATGAAAATGATATTTTTACAATCCTAAAAATAAAAGAAAATTATTGGAAAAAGAAAATTATTTTTATAACTATTTATTTAATTATTATTAATTAAAAACTATTTATTAATTATTTAAAATACGCTTAAATACAAGAAAATATAAAATTAGCTAGGAAAAATGAAATTTTAACTTAGAAAAATCTAAAATATTATAAAACTAATTTTAAAACTGAAAATATATTTTTTATGGTTTTTATTTATTTTTTATTAATTATTTAATACTTTTTAACTATTTTAAATTCTAATAAATACTAAACAAGCTAAGAAAATTATGAAATTTTTTATATAAATATCTTATGATGACAGAAAGCTAAGAAAATTATAAAAACAGAAAGTGCTTAATAATAAGTTGAAAAAGAAAATTAAAAAGCTAAATTCAATTAAATAAACGCTATCACTATTTTTAAAATGATGTTTTTGTGATTTTTCTTTTATAAACCTATTATACTACTGATTATAAGCAACTTTAATAAAGACAAAAATTTTGGAACTTAAAAATAAGCTGAGAATGAGCTTATGAGCTCAACAGTTTGAGCTTATGGCTTATTTTGATTTTTTAAGCTCAAACAAGCTTCACAGTTGGAACCAAAGTTAAAATAAGATGTAAATAAGCTAAGAGTACTCAAATTAAGCTAAAAAGCACAGATAATCACATTGATAAGCTTAAAATAAGCAAATAAGCACTTATGCTAACTATCTACCAAACAGGTCTGCAGTCATATCTAAAAGCAATTTTAGCTTATGAAATAAGCTGAAAAGCTCAAAATAAGGACTGAGGTATTGAGTTGAGCTGGTGGGGTGTCCAAAAAGCCAAAGCTCTCACTATGGGGTCCACTAATAAGCTCTGTGTGAGCTTGAGAAAAAGCTTGTAAACACTCAGTATATACTGAACATTCAGTATACACTGATGGAATGGGACAACTTAAAAGCTGGTTGCAGCCCTATCAAATAAGCTATAAAGTGGAGATTAAGCACTGAACTAAAGAGATGGGTAGTTAAGCTACACAAAAAGCTAAAGTACACAAGCTGGAACTCACTAATGAGCTTTTGACAAGCTTATGAAAAAACTTGTAAAACTGTGCACAGGGCACTATTTTAGAAAAGGTCTTAAAAGAAACTAAAAAATAAGCAGTTAAACTAGCAAACTAGAAATTATAAAAAATACTATGATAAAGATGAGCAGTTATATTTTATAAACCTAAAAGCTTAAAACATGAAACTCAAAGTTAAACCCTATAGAAAATAATCTATTTTATTCAAAAACTACTAAACTGAAAATTTGACTTTTTAAGTTAAACTAAAAAGTTGACTAAAATGAACTTTGGAACAATCCTAATCACTGATTATGTTGTATTAAGGTGGATTAAGACTGATTTGATCAACAATAACAACTTATGAATACAAAACCATGATTATGAAACATGAAATCTACACAGTTGATGAACAAGGAGTGATCAAAGGCTATTTTGACTTTTTCACAAATGAGCACTAGATTTTATGGTTGAACTAGTTATTTTGACCTAATGTGACACAGAACAACAACAAACAACAACACAAACAACCTCTAACACGGGTTTACTCACAAATCCAAACAACCTTTAAACTAACTGATTTTGTGATTTTCAAAAGTTTACACAGATTAAGACCATGCAATTGATTAAAGACTTTATATTATCACTTAATGAGACTGAAGAAGCATAAAACAACAACAATAACAGCATAAAACTAGGAAATGACAATTATGCTATATTAACGGTCAAATTACAAGTTTTAACAATTACAAATTCTAATGAACAAGCAACTGGTTTTAATGGTTAATTCTACTTAACTACCACTAAGAAACATAAAAACACAAAGCTTAAAGTTAATTAATGACTTTAACAGTAAAATGCTAAAATTGAGCAAAAGGCTTACAAGATAGAAACCAAGTGAAAACTTAGAACCAAGGCCTGAGAACACAACCTATAGCTTCCCAAGAAGCTCTAAACCCAAGGCAATCCAATATTCACCCTGCTCCAGCTTTGATCTTCATTTCCATTGATTTTTTATTTTTCACTAATTTTTTTGGTATTTTTGGTAATTTTTTCTTTTTGATACTAAATTGAGTTTTAAAGGTTTCTAATAGCTGTATTAAGCTATCTAGGAGCTTAAGTGAGCTTATTCAGTCCTTAACATCCACTACAAACAACATTAAGCTTAAATGAGATTTTTAACTTGAAAATTGCATAAACTTGAAATGAAACTGAAATATGAAATTGATTACTGAAAATAGATTCACAACACACTAATATTGATAAAAATAGTACTTGAAAGCTTGAAATTACACTGGAATTTAAAAATTAACTATTTCGACATAAATTAAATTAAATTATACTAGATATGTCTTCACATTGCTTCTCTCTTCTTTATAAAGATCTTTTTGGGCTTGGTGTCGACCTCTGAACGTTTCCCACTTGATTTCAACCCTTGAATTCATCAATCTCATCATATTCGTACATGTGGCATTTTGGCGGCAAAAGGTGTTTGAGCAGGTTTTTGCATTTAAAGAAGTTTGGGAGGATGTGGAGGTGGAGAGGAGTGGTTAAACAGCTGGATAACAGGTGGAAAAGTGGAAACCAGGGTGGTTTGATGGGGTGTCTGGTTTTGGCGCGTTAATGTGAGGGAGATGAACAGTGGACGTGGTATTTGACTTTCGTTGACCCGTTTTTAATAATAACGCAGGGGGTTCATTTGGGGGGGGGGGTCAAGTGGTATATTAGCAGGGGTCAAGGTTCAAAGGGAGTGGGTTGGGCTTGGTGTTGGACCAGCTGGGTTTGGGTAAATATAAAGGGTCCGGTTTGGATTTGGAATTAATACAAGGACCAATTGTGTAATTTTTTGAATTCTCAAGGACCGAACCTGCCATTTTTCCAAAGTTAACACAAGGACCAATTATGCCATATAAGAATAGTACAAGGGTAATATTTGATAATTTTCCATTTTTAAATATCCAAGGACTATTTTTGACATTTTTCAAAGTTGAGGGACCAAAGTTGTAATTTTGTAATTTTTAAACTTTGAAGGGTTTGTTTTGACAACTTTTGAATCCCATGGACCTTAAATGATATTTTTCTTTATTTTGATTTACCAGGGACTATTTTTGACAACTTTTGAAACTTGGGGGACTAAAACTGCTATTTATGCAAACTTGATACGTTTTCATCTGATTTTGGTATTTTTGCATTTAAAACACATAAAACACTTATTTGTGATATTTTTATCATTTTGATGCATTTCTGAGTGTTTTCAGATGTTTTTGGCATTCTAAACGGTACAAAAATGATGAGTATTTAGACACTCATCAATCCCCCACACTAAGATATTGCTAGTCCCTAGCAATCTTTTGAGAAAAATTAATGGATTTTATCTCTTTACCAAAAGCCATTACTTCTGGAGTAGCCAATTGTTTCAGTTCAAGTAAGAACCTTGGCATAATGATAACCAAATGATTTTGAGCAAATCACCAGCTTTCAACGGTTTTGATTTGTCTTTACCAGAAGCCGTTTGCTTCTGGACTAGCCAACTCTTAGATAAATTATCAATATTATCTTTGGTGAGCCGATTACCAATTATGGTTTTCCAACTGCCTTTACCACAAGCCATAAACTTGCGGGCTAGCCAACTCTTCACTAACTAAAGATATGGTGAGTTGAACACCATACAATTTTGGGCAAATTGCAAGCCATCAATCGATTTGAGATATCTTTACCAAGAGCCGTTTGCTCCTTGATTAGCCAATCCTTATGTGGGTTAGACATGGCGGACTGATTACCATTTGCTGAGTAAGTGTAAAACACTTACTCCAAAAAAAATTTGGCCAAAAATGGGGGAATTTGGTGGTATAATTACATGATAAAATTCGTGAGAATTCCCCCCCACACTAGAAATGAATATTGCCCTCAATATTCAAAGTACCGGCTGTTATGCCGAAACTTAGAACGTAAAAGGGAAATATTACGGCCATTATTTTATTTTTGATATATACACATTTTTTTTTATATGAAACTTTATATATAACAGCGGGGGGCAACTCCCCCACACTAGGGTGGTAGAAAGTAGAAAGAAGTCAGAAATATGAGTGAAAACCCATATGGTGTGCTACTGTTTTTGATTACCGAGTCGCTAGCTTGACTCGATCCCCGCATTCATTGGTTCATGGGGAAAGTTTGTAGATCCGGGACAACCATGGGTGGAATGTCCTCTCCAAAATAGTGTTTCAATCGATGACCATTCACTTTAAAATTTGGACCATCGGGTTGAGATAACTCAATGGTACCATAAGGAAATACTTTAGTGATGGTGAATGGTCCAGACCAGCGGGATTTTAGTTTTCCAGAGAAAATCTTTAATCTTGAATTGAAAAGAAGGACTCGATCACCGACGTTGAAAACGCGGTTCTTGATTTTGGAGTCATGAATCTTCTTTGTCTTTTGTTTGTAGATCAAAGAGTTTTCGTATGCTTGATCACGGAGTTCATTTAATTCATTCATTTGAACTTTTCGGTGATCACCAGCTGTCTGAATATCGAAGTTGGCATGTTTCAAGGCCCAGTATGCTTTGTGCTCAAGCTCAATCGGCAGATGACATGCCTTTCCGTACACAAGCTTGTATGGAGTACACCCGATTGGTGTTTTATAAGCTGTACGGAAGGCCCAGAGTGCGTCATCCAGTTTATCCGACCAGGGTGCACGGTTTTCGCCTACTGTCCTTTCAAGAATTCTTTTTATACCTCGGTTGGAAACTTCCACTTGCCCACTTGTTTGGGGGTGGTACGCAGTAGAGAGACGGTGAGTTACACCATACTTTTGCATGACTCTATCAAACTGGTCATTGCATAAATGCGTACCACGATCACTGATTATAGCTCGTGGAGTTCCAAACCTAGCAAAAAGAGATTTTAAGAATTTCACAACAACTCGGGCATCATTAGTAGGTAAAGCTTTCGCTTCAACCCATTTTGACAAATAGTCAACAGCCACAAGTATGTATTTGTTTCCTCGAGATGATGGAAATGGCCCCATAAAGTCAATGCCCCAGATGTCAAATATCTCACACACTTGAATGGCGTTTTGCGGCATTTCATTTCTTTGTGAGATATTTCCATGACGTTGACAAGCGTCACAGGTTCTGACAAAATCATGGGCATCCTTATAAATAGCGGGCCAATAAAACCCGGAATCAAACACCTTTTTGGCGGTGTAATTTGGACTATGATGGCCCCAGGTGGGTCTAGCATGGCAAGCTTTGAGAATGTCAATAGCTTCCTGTCCATAAACACACCGTCGGATGACTTGATCCGCACAGATTTTGAATAAGTAGGGGTCGTCCAAGAAGTAATGTTTAACATCTTTGAAGAATTTGTTCTTCTGTTGGGTCGACATTCCTTTCACTATGAAGTTACCCGCATGGTAATTTGCGAAGTCAGCAAACCATGGGGTAGTAGAGTCTCCACGAAAAGAAACCGCATTGAGCGTCTCGAGAGGAAATGTTTCATTTATTTCCTTTTTCTCGAAAACATCTTGGTGTGGGTTTTCTAATCGGGACAGATGATTAGCAGCTAGGTTCTCAGCTCCTTTTTTATCACGTATAATGATATCAAATTCTTGCAGGAGGAGAACCCAAAGAAGCAATCTCGGCTTTGCATCTTGTTTTGCAAAGAGATATTTGAGAGCCGAGTGATCCGTATACACCACGCATTTGGTCAAGATTAGGTATGGCCGAAATTTCTCAAACGCATACACCACGGCTAATAGCTCTTTTTCTGCGGTGGTGTAATGAGTTTGAGCTTCAGTCATAGTCTTACTCGCGTAGTGGATAGGCTGAAAATGCTTGGTTAAACGTTGCCCTAGGACTGCACCGATAGCAAAATCACTTGCATCGCACATGAGCTCAAAAGGCAAATCCCAGTCGGGAGCAACGAGAATAGGTGCTTCAGTAAGCTTTTTCTTTAATGTTTCAAAAGCTTTGATGCACTCAGGTGAGAAGATAAAAGGAGCATCTTTCTCAAGGAGATGGGTCATAGGCCGGGCGATTTTAGAAAAATCTTGTATGAATCTGCGATAAAAACGGGCATGACCTAAAAAACTCCTAATACCTTTGACGGTAGTAGGATGAGGCAATTTAGCAATAACATCGACTTTTGCTCTATCTACCTCGATCCCATTTTTTGAAATCTTATGGCCAAGGACTATGCCTTCTTTGACCATAAAGTGACTCTTCTCCCAATTTAGACAAAGATTGGTGTCTTCACACCGTTTTAGCATTTTATCTAAATGGGAGAGACATGTTTGAAACGAGTCCCCAATGACCGAGAAGTCATCCATAAACACCTCCATTGTTTCCCCGATCATGTCGTGGAAAATGGCCATCATACATCGTTGGAACGTGCCAGGAGCACTACATAGGCCAAAAGGCATACGTCTGTAGGCAAAAGTTCCGTATGGGCAGGTGAATGTGGTCTTTTCTTGATCCTGTGGATCAATGGGGATCTAAAAATACCCCGAGAAACCATCAAGCAAACAATAGTATTCGTTCCCTGCTAATCTCTCAAGCATTTGGTCCATGAAGGGTAGAGGAAAATGGTCTTTTCGGGTGGCGTCATTCAACTTACGATAGTCAATGCAAACACGCCATCCCATTACCAGCCGAGTTGGAATTAACTCGTTTTCTTCATTTGTGACAACAGTAATGCCACCCTTTTTAGGAACACAGTGAATTGGGCTTACCCAAGGACTATCAGAGATCGGGTAAATTAAGCCGGCATCAAGAAGTTTGATAACCTCCTGTTTGATAACCTCATGAATCTTAGGATTCACCCTTCTCTGATGTTGAACTGCTGGTTTGAAGTCATCCTCCATCAAGATTTTGTGAGTACAAAACTCAGGGTTGATACCCTTAATGTCAGAGAGTTTCCAAGCAATTGCTTGCTTGTGTGACTTTAAGACCTTTATGAGAGCAGCTTTTTCATCTTTATTCAAATCTCGAGCAATAATGACGGGTAATTTATCATCACCCTCAAGAAATGCATACTCGAGATGAGGTGGTAAGTCCTTAAGTTCGACTTCAGGAAATTCTTCAGTTTTCTCAACTGACTTGACTTCCTTGTTATGAAGCTCGACGGGAGGGAGTGATGATGGATCATCATTGAGCATCTTCTCGATGAGAAGAATATCTCCCTCGATGTCAATTGGAGCATGATCAATTTCCCATGAAACTGAATCACTAGACAAGTATGCTTCAATCTCTTCTAAGATGAAGTCACTTTCCTCAAATGGAGTGAGAGAAGGAGTAGAATTGGCAATGATGGGTTGAGATGAATGAGTGAGATTATCACTCGAAGAATTATGATCATAACCGAGAACTTCTTGAGAGTACTCTTCAGAAGAAACATCAATGATATCTATTCGGTTAACCGACTCAGAATCATAGTTTGCGGAGTACCTCGAAGTTTGATCAAGGTTAAAGGTGACAGCTTCATTACCCACACGTAATGTGATTTCTTGCTCAAATACATCAATGAGAGCACGGCCCGTTCTCAGGAATCCTCGTCCAACAATGAGAGGAACCCGTGGATCAGCATCGAAATCAACAACTACAAAGTCAGCTGGAAAATGGAACTTTCCTACTTTCACGAATACATCCTCGGCAATGCCAAGAGGACGGGATATTGTACGATCTGCAAGCTCGAGAGTCATGCATGTAGGAGTAAGATCCGGAAGAGAAAGTTTCTTCCATACTGAATAAGGCATCAGATTGATGCTTGCACCTAGATCGGCTAAGGCAAAGCATTCAACCATCCCTGGAAATACACAAGGTAAGAGAAATTTTCCAGGATCTCCAAGCTTCTCAGGAAGCTTTTTCAAGATAACTGCAGAGCAATTCTCGTTCAGAGGAGTTTTTGCCATCTCAAACAGTTTTTCCTTGTTGCTTAACATGTGTTTGAGAGTTGATGCAAACTTGGGCATCAACATGATAGCATCCGCAAAGCTTATGTCAAAATGTAGTTCTTGGAAAATTTGAAAAATTTGTCCATTTGATGACTGGCTTTTTCGCGGAGCTTTTGCTCATTCAAACGTGATGGGTAAGGAATAGAAGATTTGGATTTGGGGTTTTCAACGGGAGCTACTGGAGGTTCAAAACAACTCTGGATTGGATTTGGGTTTCGGGACAAATTGAGGATGGACATCGTTGGTACCTCCGTTATTAGTAGGAAGTTCCTTGTCCTTTGTCGCCTCAGGTTCACTTTCCACTACCTTCGGGAGAGAAGAAGAAGAGGTAGTAGGAATAGCGGGTCCATTGTATGAAACACCACTTATGGTTGTGATCGCCTTTGCATCGCCCCTCGGGTTAGCGATCGTGTTGCTCGGAAGTTTTCCTAAGCCCGAGGGTTGATCATTTAAAGACTTCTTAATGTCAGAAATCTGGCTAACCAACAACCTATTCATTTCATCTTGGGATTTCATGAATTGCTTCAATAGCTCATCAGATGATGGTCCAGTTGGAACAATGGCTTGAGTTTGATTAGGAAAATTCTGGCCTCTATTGTTCAGATTAGGGCCTTGATTTTGAAAATTTCCTTGATTAGGATTCATATTCTCATGAAATTGATTCCCTCGATTGAAATTGTTTTGATTAAGGTTTCCTTGATGTTGGAAACCTTGATTTGGTCCGGGATAGAAATTACCTTGGTTTTGATAACCTTGGTTCATTCTAGGTTGGTTCGATTCGGTTTTGTATGTTAGGATTCTGGCTAAAACCGGGTGGTCCCTGATAAGTATTAGCACGGTAGTTTGGTTCATTTTGAGGACGGTATTGATTACCTCCCTGATGAGAAGTACCGGCTATAGCATTGGCTTCAAATGGACTACCATCGGTGGCAGTACAGTTGTAGTATGCATGAGGGCCACCACAAGTAACACAGACCTCGACTTTCTTCACTTCACCATGTAATGGTGTCTGTGCGAAAGTGACTTTCTTTTGGTTAGCAAGAACCAAAGCTTGAACAATATCTGTGAGTTTGTCAATCTTAGCATCGGTGCTAGATGTACTCACGTGAGATGAAGTAGAAGGTCCAACATTAGGCTGAGACTGATATGTCTTTGTTCGGAAAGGGCGAACCTGGGACTTGTTTTCTATAATTTGCAAGGCTTCTTTTGTGGTCTTGCTCAGGAAATTACCTCCCACGGAGGCATTTAAAGAGTCTTGGTTAGTTTGATTCAGACCATTATAGAAAGTATCCATTTGCATTAACTCGGTAAAACCATGATGCGGACACTTTCGAGACAACTCTTTGTAACGATCCCATGCCTCACCGAATGATTCATCAAATCTTTGAGAGAATTTTATTATCTCATTCTTAAGACTTGTAGTTCGGGATGGAGGATAGAATTCGTTAACAAACTTAGTGACTAAATCCTCCCATGTCTCAATGGAACGAGGGGGTTGTTTCTCAAGCCAATTCCGGGCTTGTCCCTCTAGAGAGAATGGGAACAGAAGAAGCTTAATTGCTTCATGTGGGACATTCTTGTATTTGATGGTAGATGCAATCTTGTTAAACCATCGAATATGTGCATAAGGATCATCCCGCTCAAAACCATAAAATTGGCTTTGGGTTACAAGATTAAGCAACCCGGTTTTGAGCTCAAAGGTATCAGCCACGATGGCTGGGACAATAATGGCATCTCCGTAACCCTCGATGGGTGTTTAGAGAAGCTCATTCATCGGTTTATCTTCTGCCATTACGACAGGGGGTGGTGGTGCTAGACGTTCCTCAGTCACGGCTGAAGGAGCAGAACGTCCTCTACGCCTACGTGGAATACTTGCAAGCTCTGAAAGTGGACTTGTGGAGCTGGAAGAACGAGTGCGCATGCACTAAGTTTAAAAATCAGTTTTCAAAAACAAATGCGAGGCAAAACGACAAGTGAACTTAAACCAATAATCACAAATTAAATGGCTTCTTTGAAAAAGGTACACCAAATCACAAGGACACAAAGGCAAGTTTTTGATCTGTAAGATTGGGAACTTATTAATGTTCACACCCCCAGTTGGTAGGTGTACTGCCTTGATTTGCGGTGGTTGATTTTTATGTATTTATTAAGTACCACTAAAAAGACGTAGGTATGGATTTGTGCTAAGGGTTTAAAAACTTTTGGACAATATTTTTGGTATCGTCTCGTTTAACCAAATCGTACCTCTTTAAGAATCACCTTAAAGAAAATACAAGATATAAAACGTTACGAATGTTTTGTTGTTTTATATTTTGTTTGGTGTTGTTAACACTTTAGGAAAAGTGTTAATGAAATTTTTTATTTTGATAATTTTTACAAAAAACTGTTTACAAAAGGTGGTATATATGCAAGTACGGGTATGGAAATGTTTAAAACACGCTAAAGCCTCCCCGGCAGCGGCGCCAAAATTTGATCGGGTCTGAACTGTCAAGTTTATCACACAAATCAACCACTTGTGAATGGTCAACCGTAATAAAATTCAAACTGTCTAAAACCAATGCAATTTCCCTTGGAATATAGTGGATTCCCGGGTCGTTAAGTCCCACGGAGACAGAATGGTGTTTAAAACATTCAGATGTCGAATGATCACTAAGGATAATGATCAGTAAGGATTGTGAATGATAATTACACTACTGATTGATTGGAATTGTATTTGGATACAAATTAAGAACGTAAAAGCACAACAATCAGATTAAACAAATGTGAACGCGTACGTTTAATAAACTACGTAAACGTACAAAATAAAACGTGAGTTTTAAGAAATAAAAGACCTACAAATATGAAAATGATATTTTTACAATCCTAAAAATAAAATAAAATTATTGGAAAAAGAAAATTATTTTTATAACTATTTATTTAATTATTATTAATTAAAAACTATTTATTAATTATTTAAAATACACTTAAATACAAGAAAATATAAAATTAACTAGGAAAAATGAAATTTTAACTTAGAAAAATCTAAAATATTATAAAACTAATTTTAAAACTGAAAAGATATTTTTTATGGTTTTTATTTATTTTTTTATTAATTATTTAATATTTTTTAACTATTTTAAATTCTAATAAATACTAAACAAGCTAAGAAAATTATGAAATTTTTTATATAAATATCTTATGATGACTAAAAGCAGAAAGCTAAAAAATATGAAAATTAGGAAAATAAAAACATAAAGTGCTTAATAATAAGTTGAAAAAGAAAATTAAAAAGCTAAATTCTAATAAATAAACGCTATCACTATTTTAAAAATGATGTTTTTGTGATTTTTCTTTTATAAACCTATTATACTACTGATTATAAGCAACTTTAATAAAGAAAAAAATTTTGGAACTTAAAAATAAGCTGAGAATGAGCTTATGAGCTCAACAGTTTGAGCTTATGGCTTATTTTGATTTTTTAAGCTCAAACAAGCTTCACAGTTGGAACCAAAGTTAAAATAAGATGTAAATAAGCTAAGAGTACTCAAATTAAGCTAAAAAGCACAGATAATCACACTGATAAGCTTAAAATAAGCAAATAAGCACTTATGCTAAGTCTATCTACCAAACAGGTCTGCAGTCATATCTAAAAGCAATTTTAGCTTATGAAATAAGCTGAAAAGCTCAAAATAAGGACTGAGGTATTGAGTTGAGCTGGTGGGGTGTCCAAAAAGCCAAAGCTCTCACTATGGGGTCCACTAATAAGCTCTGTGTGAGCTTGAGAAAAAGCTTGTAAACACTCAGGTATATACTTGAACATTCAGTATACACTAATGGAATGGGACAACTTAAAAGCTGGTTGCAGCCCTATCAAATAAGCTATAAAGTGGAGATTAAGCACTTGAACTAAAAGAGATGGGTAGTTAAGCTACACAAAAAGCTAAAGTACACAAGCTGGAACTCACTAATGAGCTTTTGACAAGCTTATGAAAAAACTTGTAAAACTGTGCACAGGGCACTATTTTAGAAAACAATTTTCAAACTTGGGGACCAAAGTTGTAATTTTGCTTAAAAGAAACTAAAAAAATAAATTTCCTCTATTTTGCAGTTAAACTAGCAAAAATTTGATACTAGAAATTATAAAAATACTATGATAAAGATGAGCAGTTATATTTTATAAACCATCATAAACCGAAAAGCTTAAAACATGAAACTCAAAGTTAAACCCTATAGAAAATAATCTATTTTATTCAAAAACTGCTAAACTGAAAATTTGACTTTTTAAGTTAAACTAAAAAGTTGACTAAAATGAACTTTGGAACAATCCTAATCACTGATTATGTTGTATTAAAGTGGATTAAGACTGATTTGATCAACAATAACAACTTATGAATACAAAACCATGATTATGAAACATGAAATCTACACAGTTGATGAACAAGGAGTGATCAAAGGCTATTTTGACTTTTTCACAAATGAACACTAGATTTTATGGTTGAACTGAGTTATTTTGACCTAATGTGACACAGAACAACAACAAACAACAACACAAACAACCTCTAACACAGGTTTACTCACAAATCCAAACAACCTTTAAACTAACTGATTTTGTGATTTTCAAAAGTTTACACAGATTAAGACCATGCAATTGATTAAAGACTTTATATTATCACTTAATGAGACTGAAGAAGCATAAAACAACAACAATAACAGCATAAAACTAGGAAATGACAATTATGCTATATTAACTGTCAAATTACAATTTTTAACAATTACAAATTCTAATGAACAAGCAACTGGTTTTAATGGTTAATTCTACTTAACTACCACTAAGAAACATAAAAACACAAAGCTTAAAGTTAATTAATGACTTTAACAGTAAAATGCTAAAATTGAGCAAAAGGCTTACAAGATAGAAACCAAGTGAAAACTTAGAACCAAGGCCTGAGAACACAACCTATAGCTTCCCAAGAAGCTCTAAACCCAAGGCAATCCAATATTCACCCTGCTCCAGCTTTGATCTTCATTTCCATTGATTTTTTATTTTTCACTAATTTTTTTGGTATTTTTGGTAATTTTTTCTTTTTGATACTAAATTGAGTTTTAAAGGTTTCTAATAGCTGTATTATGCTATCTAGGAGCTTAAGTGAGCTTATTCAGTCCTTAACATCCACTACAAACAACATTAAGCTTAAATGAGATTTTGAACTTGAAAATTGCATAAACTTGAAATGAAACTGAAATATGAAATTGATTACTGAAAATAGATTCACAACACACTAATATTGATAAAAACAGTACTTGAAAGCTTGAAATTACACTGGAATTTAAAAATTAACTATTTTGACATAAACTAAATTAAATTACTCTAGATATGTCTTCACATTGCTTCTCTCTTCTTTATAAAGATCTTTTTGGGCTTGGTGTCGACCTCTGAACGTTTCCCACTTGATTTCAACCCTTGAATTCATCAATCTCATCATATTCGTACATGTGGCATTTTGGCGGCAAAAGGTGTTTGAGCAGGTTTTTGCATTTAAAGAAGTTTGGGAGGATGTGGAGGTGGAGGGGAGTGGTTAAACAGCTGGATAACAGGTGGAAAGGTGGAAACCAGGGTGGTTTGATGGGGTGTCTGGTTTTGGCGCGTTAATGTGAGGGAGATGAACAGTGGACGTGGTATTTGACTTTCGTTGACCCGTTTTTAATAATAACGCAGGGGGTTCATTTGGGGGGTCAAGTGGTATATGGGCAGGGGTCAAGGTTCAAAGGGAGTGGGTTGGGCTTGGTGTTGGGCCATCTGGGTTTGGGTAAATATAAAGGGTCCGGTTTGGATTTGGAATTAATACAAGGACCAATTGTGTAATTTTCTAAATTCTCAAGGACCGAACCTGCCATTTTTCCAAAGTTAACACAAGGACCAATTATGCCATATAAGAATAGTACAAGGGTAATATTTGATAATTTTCCATTTTTAAATATCCAAGGACTATTTTTGACATTTTTCAAAGTTGAGGGACCAAAGTTGTAATTTTGTAATTTTTAAACTTTGAAGGGTTTGTTTTGACAACTTTTGAATCCATGGACCTTAAATGATATTTTTCTTTATTTTGATTTACCAGGGACTATTTTTGACAACTTTTGAAACTTGGGGGACTAAAACTGCTATTTATGCAAACTTGATACGTTTTTCATCTGATTTTGGTATTTTTGCATTTAAAACACATAAAACACTTATTTGTGATATTTTTATCATTTTGATGCATTTCTGAGTGTTTTCAGATGTTTTTGGCATTCTAAACGGTACAAAAATGATGAGTATTTAGACACTCATCAATAATACACTAGGATTTAAATGGATGCCTAAAATCATTGATGTGTGTATTTCTACTATAACTGCTGAGGAACCCTCTAACTCATCGGGTTCCACGTCTACTTCTATTCCATCTGTGTCGTCTGTGTGTAATACAGGTGATACAGATCATCCTTTGGGTTGTTGATAGCGGATGTTCCCGACACATGACAGGCAACCTTAAACTGTTATCAAACTTTGTTGCAAAGTTCATTGGCACTGTCAGATTCGGGAATGATCACTTCACAGCTATCATGGGCTACGGAGATTACATCAATGGAAACATCGAAATTAGCAGGGTTTATTATGTGGAAGGCCTCGGTCACAATCTCTTTTCAGTCGGTCAATTCTGTGATGGAGATTTGGAAGTTGCTTTCAGGGAGAAAACTTGTTTCATTCGTGATCTACAAGGAAATGATCTTATGTCTGGCCAACGCTCATCCAGTCTCTACACTATCTCCATGCAAGACATGACTGCTTCATCTCCCATATGTCTACTCTCAAAGGCTACATCTACAAAATCTTGGCTATGGCACCGTCGTCTCTCACATCTAAACTTTCAAACCATAACCAACCTTGCTTGACACAAACTTGTTGAAGGTCTTCCGCGATTCCGGTATTCTAAAGATCACCTATGCTCAGCTTGTGAACAAGGGAAAAGCACTCGTGCTCATTTTCCTTCAAAGGTGGAACACAGCTCTCAGCATGTGCTTCATCTTCTTCACATGGATTTGTGTGGCCCGATGCGCGTGCAGACGATTAATGGCAAATGCTACATCTTGGTAATTGTTGATGACTACTCAAGATGGACTTGGGTTTATTTTCTTCGAAGTAAAGACCAAGCTCCACAGATGATCATCACCTTTCTCACGAAAATTCAAATTCAGCTCCGAAACACCATCAGACAAATTTGAACAGACAAAGGAACTGAATTTGTAAATCAAACTCTTCGGGAATATTATGAGAAAGTAGGAATTGAGCATCAAACATCTATTGCCCGCACACCAGAACAAAACGGAGTTGTTGAAAGACGAAATCGTACGTTAGTGGAAGCTGCTAGAACGATGTTAATCAATGCTAAACTTCCAGATTACTTGTGGGCTGAAGCTGTCTCAACTGTATGCTACACTCAGAATCGCTCAATGATTACAAAATGCCACAACAAAACACCATTTGAGCTTCTCCACAACCGAAAACCGAATCTTAAACACTTTCATGTATTTGGATCCCTTTGCTATCTGAATAATGATCGTGATGAGTTTGGAAAGCTCAAAGCCAAAGCTAAAATTGGAGTCTTTATTGCATATTGTGAGAATTCTAAAGGTTACCGGATCTGGAATCGTCGTACAAAACAAGTTATGGAAACGATTCATGCTAATTTTGATGAACTTACTGAAATGGCTTCTGAGTATAACAGCTTGGAACCCGCTCACAACCGCTTCAACTTCCCCCAAACCTCATCATCAGCTGACTCAAGCCCTCAGCTTACTCGTCAACAAATGGAAAGACTATTTGCTCCTCTGTTCAGTGACGATATTGATGATCGTGCTCCAGGTGTATCCGATGTTTCCGCTACTCAACCTGATAATACTCTTATACCTGATACACCTACTACAACAACTACTGTTGAAGAAGCACCACCAGTTGACTCTACAACAACAGTTGAACAAACTGCATCCAACGACGCAGAACCAGCTGATGATGTTCTGAATGATGTACCCCCACCCGTAGATTTTGATCCAAATGCATTCTTTAACCCATTTGCTAATGAGACCGCTGCACCTGATGTTGCAGAATCATCTACAAGCCATTTGAATCCTCAGAATCTGCATAATGTATATCAACATCAACCTTCCACACATTGTTGGACGAAAGACCATCCTCTTGAGAATATTATTGGTAACCTGAATCAACCAGTCGTAACGAGACAACGTCTTCACACAGATGGTGAACATTGCATTTATGCACTCACTGCCTGCCAATCTGAGCCTAAAAACATTAAAGACGCAATGACAAAGGACAACTGGATTGAATCCATGCAGGAAGAACTCAACCAATTCAAACGTCTTGAAGTATGGGAACTGGTTGAAAGACCAACAGGGGTCTTCGTCATTGGTCTAAAATGGATTTGGAAGAACAAATTGGATCTTTGAAGGAGCGTAATCGAAACAAGTCACGTCAGGTGGCTAAGGGTTATAGACAGGAAGAGGGTATTGACTTTGAAGAATCATTTGCTCGGTTGCTCGTCTTGAGGCCGTTCGGATTTTTCTGGCATTTGCGGCTCACATGAACATCACGGTCTTTCAAATGGATGTTAAAACTGATTTTCTCAATGGACAACTGAAAGAAACGGTCTATGTAAGCCAGCCAGAAGGATTCGTTGATCCAGAGTTCCCTAATCATGTCTACAAACTGAAGAAAGCTCTCTACGGTCTCAAACAAGCCCCTCGGGCGTGGTACGATAAGTTATCATCCTTCCTTATTGCCAATAAGTTTACCAAATGTTCGGTCGACCCTACACTCTTTATACAATATCACGGGGCTCACAGCTTAATCGTTCAAATCTATGTGGATGACATCATTTTTGGGTCAACACATTTAAAATATTCAAATGCTTTTGCAAAACTTATGACAAAACATTTTGAAATGTCAATGATGGGTGAACTCACATTCTTCCTAGGAATGCAAGTTCATCAATCACCCCGTGGTATTTTCTTGAGTCAGTTCAAATATGCCCTTGAATTATTAAACAAATTTGGAATGCAAAACTGTGACACCTATGCCACACCAATGGCTCATACCAAGAAGCTAGACGCTGATTTACATGGGAAATTGGTGGACCCTACCAAATACCGTAGTATCATTGGGTCTCTCATGTATCTAACAGCTAGCAGACCTAATATTGTTTTTGCCGTCTATCTTTGCTCCCATTATCAGTCAAGACCAACTGAAACCCACCTCTCTGAGGCTAAAAGAATCCTCCGATACATCAAGGGAACCATTAATTTGGGAATCTGGTATCCGAAGGATTCTGGTTTTGAACTAATTACTTTTTCAGACGCTAACCACGCAGGATGCTTAGATTCTCGGAAAAGCACTTCAGGAGCTTTACAATTTCTTGGTGACAAATTGGTGTCATGGCAATCGAAGAAGCAGGATTGTACATCGTTGTCCTCAACCGAAGCAGAATATGTAGCCATGTCAGCGTGTTGTGCTCAAGTCATTTGGATGAGAACACAACTCAAAGTCTATGGTTACGTATTTGACAGAATTCCGATGTACTGCGACAATCAGAATGCAATTGCGATCTCGTGCAACTCAGTTCAACACTCAAAGTCAAAGCACATCGATCTTCTATATCATTTCATCAAGGACCACGTGGAACAGGGTACTGTTGAATTATACTTTGTGGGTACAGAATACCAATTGGCAGATCTTCTCACCAAAGCCTTAGCTCCTGCTAGGTTTAATGAGTTGGTCCACCGGATTGGTATGCAGTGTTTGACTCAAGAGGAACTGGATGAACTCTTAAAACATTCTTAAAACCAGTCAAACACCAAAACTTCTTTTGTAAATATTTTTCAAAAAACAAAATAAAAAAATATAAAATCAGATAAAACAATAAAAATATTCTTCTATCTATATTTCTTCAAACATGGCAAGTACAATTCTTCCGTCAACACTCAAATATTTCAAAATTCAGTATTTTTCTGATCAAGTGTTAAGGGGGAGAAATCAATCACTTAACAGTTTCATTAAAAACCTTGTACTTGCATATTATCTTGTCCCGGTTGTTTCTTTATTAATGATGGTCATTTTTCTGGTTCACTGACACTCGGACTGAAATTTATAAAACTTCACTATTTCTTAAGCCGAGGGGGAGTGTCGTCAAATTTCTTTCCAAAACATCATTCGTTTGATAACCAAAATGGAAGTTAAAGGCTTTAGATGTAAATGGTAAAGGTGGAGGGACTGAAAGTGTCAAAAGGTCAAAGTAATTTTTTACAAAAACACTTCACCTAACATCATTTACTCATCACATTTATTATTCAGCCTAACCAATCCTACGCCTAAAATTCAATCTGCAAATCCGAGTTCTTGATCTTCAATTTGTAAGTGGTTTCATAATCTTAACGTATTTACAAACAATGGTTTTGAATCTTTTACAAATCTAACAGTTAAAACGTGAGATATGAGTGATTTTGTGTTCTACGCATAAGCGTATGAACACATAATCATGTTTGTGTGTTTATGGTTAAAATGATAGTGTCAGAACGTTCATATAACATCATTGAAACTATTTTGATCATAAAAACATACCCAGAAACACGAATTGAATGATTTTGTGAATTAGGGTTCATGCGTTAGTTTTGGGGGTTTTCATATGTGAACGTTTTTGGTGATAAAGATTGTTATATGAGGTTGTTTTCAAGTTGAATTGATCATATTTAGGCCCAGAATTTACCCAGAAACACTAATGATTCATAAATTGGAAACTAGGGTTTATGTTCATACGGTTTGGGTATTTTTGATTCATGACCTATTTGATGTTAATACTTGGATAAGACAACTTAATAGGCTTCTTAGACTTACCAGAATCATTTTGGTGCAACTCCTATGGCTAAATATCTTACTCGTAGAAATTAAACCTTAGGGTTTAGGTTTACGCATAAGGGTTTTTACGCGTAACTGTTTGATGAGTTCTTCATGCTTGATCTGATGAATATTGAATGTATGTGTTAATAATTGGTGCTATGATTAACTTATTTCAGGTTTATTACGCGTGAAATTCAGAATCAAGGTTATTAGCAATATACGCATAAGGATCACCTTACGCGTAGAAGGTTATGCGTAAGAGTAATCTTACGCGTAACTGTTACGCGTAAGGTTCTACATAAGGGACTACGCGTATCCTGTGAAGGATATGCGTAAACAGTGACCTCTACGCATAAGTTCTACTCTTACGAGTAAGCCTTACGCGTAAGGTTTTATATGCGCTTACGCGTAAGTTCTACGCATAAGATCCCCTTTTCCTACGCGTAATATTTCTTACGCGTAAGTCAGGATCCTACGCATAAGCTTGCGTTTACGCGTATACATCTCCTGTTTACGCATAAGCTTGCCATTTCTACGCCTAAGCCTTGTTTAATCTTCATTATGAATTGTTACGCGTGCAAACTTGTAAATAAATAAATCATAACGCCACGAAACCAATAATGTCACTAATGAGCTTAAATGTTTAATAAGTTGTGAAAAATAAGTGAAAACATGAACTCTAAAACTTAAAGTTAATTAACTCACGAAACTTATCACGACATCATTGGACTATTGGACAAACAAGTGACTTTGGACTCGTAACAATCATTGACACATCACATTCAATAAGTAGACAATAAAACCATCTATTGACTAACATAATGTCTTTTGATATGTTGGTTCATTTGGCTAAATATCTTTCAGATCACGACATGGACGCTCAAATGAATGTGGATGCACCAAATGTTCTCACCGTTGCTGATATCTTCCCAAATGGTTATCCGATGAAGAGTGGAAAGAACAACCTTCGTGTTGACTTTGAAACTCTCACATGCTCAGAGTCCTCTTGTTTAATTGCTGTAGATATTCTGAAGAATCGTCCTTATCAGAACATGCTCACCAATTCTGCTATAGTACCAGAGATCTACATTCAGCAGTTCTGAAATACAATGCAAAGGATCAAAGGACAAAACGGTGTGACGGTGACTCTCAATGACAAACAAGTCACCATCACACCTGCAAACTTACGGGCTGTTCTTCTCATTCCGATCATCGAGCCAACCGAACTCAATGCCACACCGACTGAAGAGACTGTTCTACAGTTCCTGATCAATATTAGTTATGACGAAGCTACAGGAGTAATCACTAAGCATTCACATGTGGATCTTAAGAATATTCCTCAACCTTGGAGAACTCTCTACATCATCATCACCAAATCTGTTTATGGTCGTGACAGTGGCTATGAGCACCCCAAGCTCATGGAACTGAAAATCTTTTGGGCTTTGATCAACATGAAGCACATTGAAGTCGAAGCTCTGATATGGGACGACATGATGACATTCCTCAAGAAGCTTGGCTCAAAGATCCCTTATATCAGATATACCAAACTGTTGATCCAAAGAGCACTTGGGTTTAACCCTGATATCCCCAAGAGAATCTGTAGAAAACTAGAAGGGGGGTTGAATAGTTTTACCAATTAAAACTTCCTTTTAATCTATTTAGATTGACTTATGACAATCTATTTGGATGTGTGTGTTGGATGTTGATAAACAAACATATAAAGGTAAGTAATGAAAAGATAAGAGTAAGAAGCACAAAACCACAACGCAAGTATTTATAGTGGTTCGGCTACAAGGTCACCTTCCTTGCCCTACTCCACTCCCCGAGTCACCTACTCGAGAGTTCGTAATCACTACACCAATCTCCTTATGGCGGAGAAGCCTTCACAACGTCGCCTACTCTTTTTCCGGTACTAGGCTAACCACCGGGTTCTTTCACTCCAAGGTGAACCACACCTACACAACGTCGCCTACCCTTTATAAGGTACTAGGCTAAGTACCTAGTTCTTTCACTCCAAGGTGAACTACACCTTCACAACGTCGCCTACCCTTTATTAGGTACTAGGCTAAGCACCTAGTTCCATTACAATGGAGGAACTACTACCACACTACACCAACGACTAATCCCAAAGGAGATCTACTCCTTTACAACATCATCAAGGATATCAATATCCTTGGATCTAATACTAGTCTATCTTGTACATCGAAACACACCAAATCGAATGTACATCTAAGGCACCTTTCACTAATGCCTTTGACTAGATCTGCAAGACACCTTTCATTAATGTCTTGTTTCTTCACTTCTAAGCACCTTTCACTAATGCTTCTTTGACTTGACTTCTAAGCACCTTTCACTAATGCTTCTTTGTCTTGACTTCTAAGCACCTACCACAAGTGCTTATCCTATAGACGATAGATACCCTTCACTAATATCTTCGTCTTGACACTTGAGACATCTTTCACTAATGTCTTCAACACTACACTTCTTTGAAGAAAGAAAGGAATCATCAACAAGAAGACTTCAGTAGCCTTGATGATGAGGAAGCATGGCAACTCATGGACTTGAGCTTGCTCGACTTCAAAGGTGGTGATCTTGCCTTTAAGAGAAACCTAAAAGATCACACAAAAACAAAACTACAAACATAGATCTCTTGGATCTAAGGTTAGTGAGATTTAACTCAGGGGGAAGGTGTGTTAGAAAGGGATTGAAAGGGATGAGAAATAATGAAGAAATGGCTCACTATTTATAGAGGAAAAATCCTACTGTTCCCCGGATTCCCTACCACAAGGGATCCTGCTAGCACAAAGCTAGGGATCCGTGGTACGCTCCTCTTTGCCCATGGGTATTTTTGGTTATGGGTCATGGGTCATGGGTTATGGGTTGATCCATGGTTTTCTTTCTAGATACAATGTATCTTAAGGATACAATGAACTTGGTTAAGTGGTATAAATAAAACCATGGGTTATGGGTCAAAACCATTAGCTAGTTTTTACTTATTTAGTATACACTTGTTTTTACCCATTTTAGTATATACTTGTTTTTACCCATTTTAGTGTATACATGTTTTTACCCATTTATGTTACCCAATATACTACATACTAGTTATGTGTATATTTTATCAAATATGTAAACACTAGTTGTTGTACATATGTATTACTAAATCATAAAATCACTTATACTTGTTTAATTGTTTTATGTGAAAAAGTGAATATGTTAGAAACTATTAGTTCAAACCATTTACGTATTTTATTTGTTTCGTTAATATGATTTTACGTTTGTTATCGACAAAACATTAGAAGATCGTAAAATATAAATAAACGTTTTTACGGCTTATTTGTATTAACAATCTCCCCCTTTTTGTTGATGACAAAACATAAAATTATTTTAAGGAAAAGCTAAAATTGTAAAAGTTTGAATTTGTAGTTTTTACTTTCTTCTCCCCCTTTTTGTCGAAACAAAAGTGTTTGAAGGAAGGCAACACATTGTTTTTAAGAAAAACATGTGAAAGAAAAAGTAAAAAAGAGATAGAGAGCAAATAACGGGAAAGGATCTCGTATTTACTCCCCCTTGACGAGTCCATCCCTAAGTAAGGGCGTCAAGAAAGTAATACTAATCTAGTTTGTTTGCAAATAAGTTTGCAAAAGATATCGTCTACGAGACGAATGTGCTCCCCCTTGATGATTGCAATTATTGCAAAGGGATGTCACGAAATGTAAACCTAGTATTGCAAGTAATTTGCAATGTATTGCTTTGACATAAAGCTCCCCCTAGCTTTAGGGTGTCAAAGTCTTCATATGTAAATTGAATAACTACAAAAAAAATGTTAGTAATCAAGTATAATTCACAATTTCCTGCAAATATGATTGAAGTTAGTAGAAAGAAAGCTTTATGTCTCACGGATCCCGCGGTTCCCTCCTAGTAGGGATCCGTCTAGGCAATTCTGAGGGATCCGTTTTAGCTGTTAAATTTCAGCAAGGGTGATATAACAAGTAATGTTATCACAAAAAATGAGATATGAATACAAGGTAATCATATTCTCAGAAAAATAGCAAGTAGCATGTAATTACATTTAATAAAACTAGAGTTATGATATGATATACATGACTCTAAAAACTAAGAAAATAAGAAAATACATTACTAGGAATTTCTAAACCAACTATCGCTTGATGCTAGGACACCACTAAAAATCTTCTAGCTCAAGTTTTGTTTAGGTTTGATCTCGTCGAAACGTTCGAGGAGATGATAGAACATGAAACGTTGGTCTTCTCGTACTTCATGTATCAAACTTTCAACATGTTGACAATGATAGCAACCTTTGTCATGGCTAGGTAGTGGTGGTGGAAGAAATGAAATGGCTTGATGCGAAGGATCAAGTGAAGCGGCTTGTGAAGCTTCAAACGATGGAGGGATTGGTGGAGGTGCATTTGAGAATGACTCAACCAAAGATGATGGTGGTGGTAGAGAGGTGTCAACTTCCATATGGTCGGGTGTTTGACTTTGATGATTTCTCATAATCCAAATGGGATTATATGATGGAAACGGCAAAAAGGAAGCCGGAGCAAGTGTTGACTCAACACCTTGATTTTGAACCATTATTCCTCCTAATGAGGAGAATGTTGTCGGCGGAAGCGGATGAGATGGCCTAGGAGGCAAGTCCTCTAAATTGTAGAGGTGTGGTGATGATAGTGGGGATGTAAATGAAATAGCTCTAGGAACCAATGGTGATGGTTTAGTGGAGATGATATTGTTTGGCTTAGGAGGTATGGTGGTGTTTGGCATAGGTAGTTTTGTGGGTACTATCCTTTTAGGAATTGGTTTGATTGGATGATGAAGAATTCTATCATTTGTTGGCTTGACGGGAGATGATTCGGTTGAAGAAATTTCGTGTATAACACGAGCTCTTTTCATGGGTGGTTCTTTGGTGGATAAGTTACTATGTGGGGTCTTCCTCATGATGAGATGATTTCAAGAGGTTGCAAGAGCTGAAATTTAGGAGGAGAGTGATGACTATGGAGGTCCTAACAAGGTGGTTTATAAACTAAGAGATTTGGCAAGTGCATTTAAGCCTTAAGCCACTAGGATTCATTGGAATGTGATGATTAACATGTACAAGAGTCAACTTCAGAGTTTGCATTGTTCTAGGAACTCATTTAAGATGAGATGGAGTGTTTGAGTTAGGAAGATGAGTTGAAATGATTGTTTTAGCAAGATTTGACCTAAACTGTCATCCGGATCCCACGGTTCCTTCCTCAGAGGGATCCGTCTAGGCTAATCCTAGGGATCCGGCTTTCAGCAGTTATGAAAGAGTGGAAATGATGTTTCTAAGATCTAAGACCTATATTATCTTGAGTGTTTCAGTCCTCCTAAGTGTTTTAAATGAAGGGTAATTTGAGTACTTGAAGGTAATGAATGATGTAGCTAATGATTGTTATTTATGGAAGGATTTGGAACTTTCAAGAGTACCAATGGATGAGCAAGGATGACACTAAAGATTTAGAGTGTCAATTGAGGCTAAATGGTCCTAGAGATCAGGTTGTGTCTTAGGATAGTGTTTTGGAAAATGTCCTAGAAGCTTTGAGATGGGAAAACTAGATTTTGATCAATTTAGAGGTGAGGATGATTTATGATCAATTTTAGCCACAATCGAAGTATTTCTAAGACTAGTTGTGAGGGATCAAGTAAAAAATGAAGTGTGAGTTTAAGAGCGGAAGAGTAATGGATTAAACACGAAACGGTAGATCTACAAGCGTTTTAGAGTGTGACCTAGGTGAGTTACGTATGAATAGGAAAGATTAACCTATCTTGATAATGACTTAATTTGCCTTAAGACACTATGTTTAGCTTAGTGTGAGGTGTTCTAAGAATGTGTTTGAAATACAATGCTTGCAATTTCATTTTCTGTTCGACGGATCCCACGGTTCCCTAAAGATAGGGATCCGTCTAGTCCAACATTTGGGATCCGTCCATCTGCTAGGCAGAACCTTTACTAAAGGTATGCAATGATCTTGACAATGCATTATATTCCAAAATTAGTTAAAGGAGTTCTAAAAACTAAGATATCAAATGTAAGATGTTTTATTTCATAGATTGATGAAGCACGAGTAGAGTAGAATTGATCCTATTTGAAATACTACTAAATTCCTTGAGTGTTTTCGCTAGAAGGATCATTATGTGATAGATGAGTGTTGGTGGAGTCAAGAATGAAGAAATTCTTCATGAGAGATATGTTTAGCGGTTCCATCATCTTGTTCACAAGTACGTACAACGGACTTTGAAATTGAGGATGGAAATGATAACATTATGGTAGAGACGCGTTAAGAACATTCCATAAGGGATGAGTTTGTTCTTGGAGCTTTGAAGATTTACAATTTGCCTTGCGAAGAAGTAGGCAAGATTGTACGGTTGTTGTGTTAGCAAACAGTACAACATGTGAGCACAACAAGCGGGAAGAATTTCTTGATTTCCCCTAAGGCTCCAAACATTTTCACGTAGGATGAGTGCAAGAGACTTGTACTCTTCTCGGATATCCCTTGTAAAGATAATGTTTGGATCGGAGTAATATGGTCGAGGTTTGCATATTAAGCGATTTAAATCTTCCGGAGAGGGTATGTGTGAACAATATGGACTATTTTCTTCACGAAAGTTGAAGAGAGAATCAAGAGACCAATCTTCGGTGAAGGCACATTGTCCATGATTGGGAATCCGGAGGATGTGAGCAAAATGCCCAAGGGTTAGAGTGAACTTTTGGTTTTTGATATAAAACCAAAGAGATAGAGAGCGATCCTCGTTATGAACGAGTTCGACTTGACGGAAGAATTCCATTATGAACCTTGGACATATCTTCTCGTTGATTTCAAGAAGACATTCTAGTCCTATGGCTCGGAAGGAGGTATTGATACCTTCTTCGAATTGTAGAGAGGTGTCTACAATACGTCCTTCATGGAAGTGACGGTTTTCGAGATTATTGAACCCACGGACATGATTGCCAGGTGTGTTGGGTTCGAGAGAGATGTTCGGAGTGTAGACGCTAGTGAGTGAAAAATCAAACTCATATTCATGCGTCATAGTTAAACCTATAGGAATGACAAGTTAATAAAAGGAGATGTTTGTGGTCAACTTATGATAATCTAATTTTTTTTACTAGATTTTTATTAACAATGGTTTTTTAACAACAATGACACTTAACTAAAGTTTTTGACTTTCTAGTGGATTATTATTTTTAGAAAGATAGTGGTTTTTAATCTTGCATGAAAACTGTTTTCCAGTAATACGGATCCCACGGTTCCTTTACAAAAGGGATTCGGCTAGTATATCCTCCGGGATCCTTGGATCTGTAGTAACAGAAACAGTTTTGATAAAGAAATAGGTTTTACAGTTTTATACCACAAAATATGTTTTATCCTACATTTTCTTTTAGCATGCACACATGACTTCTAATGTATCACGAAAGAAAATAAAACATATAAATTGATGCGTGCCAAACAGTTAAGCTAAATCACTCAAGCCTGCCACTTGTGAATGGCAGACCGTAATAAGCTTAAAACTGCCTAAGCACGAATGCAATGAAGATCTGAGGAGTATAGTGTTTCCCCGGGTCGTTATGTCCCAGCGAGCTATGCAATGGATTATCAAACGTAAAGTGATCGAGAAATTTGAACAGAAAAAGGGATTTGATTATGATTATAACTACAGAAAAAGCCAACAAATTACAACGGCTTAGATGCAAATTAAAGAAGGTTAAAAAGATAAAAAATATTAAATAAACGCTATCACTATATTTAAAATGATGTTTTTGTTTTTATGTTTTTATAAAAAAACTGAATTAAAAAACTACGTAGCGTACAAATAAAAACGTGAAACTTAAGCAATATTAACCCTAAAAATGTGAAAAAGATATTTTTACAAACCTAATGATAAAATAAAATATATAGAAAAAGAAAATTAATTTTATAACTAATTATCTAATTATTATTAATTAAAAACTATTTTTAACTATTAAATAATTACCTAAAATACAAGATAATATGAAATAAAGCTAGAAAAATAAAATTATGACTTAGAAAAATCTAAAATATCAAAAAAGAATTTTCAAAACTATTTTTGTAATTTTCTGATTATTTTTGGATTTTCTAGGAATTAAAAACTATTAAAAACTAATTAAATTATTTAAAAATACAAATTTAACTAAGAAAAATATGGAAAAATACTTTTTTGGCTTTTTATATTTATCTTAATCTAGGAAAATTGAAAACATATTTTTTTAAGCTTTTTCTAATTTATTTGTATTAAAAGCTAAATAAAAAGTGCTAAAAACTAATTTAAATTAAGAAAAATAGCAAACAAGCTAGAAAAAATCTGAAAATTTCAGGAAAAGTCTAAAATATTATTAGGAAGCTAGGAAAATGGAAAATCATGGGCTTGTGTGGTGGAATATGAAACTGCTCTAGCAAGTGCTTGTAAATAAGCACTTTGAATAAGCAATTGAAGACCAATAGGCACCCAACTAAAAAAAAGCTTAAATAAGCTTAAAGGACCAAAATGCAACAGATTACAACAAGCCCTAACCACTGGAATACAATCTACAAGAATTTGATGAATTGATCTTTAAGCTAAAAACAGTGAAAGGGGGTCTACTTGCAGCTAGGAAATAAGCACTAAAATAAGCTGGAAACTGAATAGCAAAAGAAGGGACCTAGAGAGGACCTGGCTAGGAACATGCAAACCAAAGCTCAGACCTGGAAAAGCTCAATTGAGTTTATGGCAAGGGCTGCAAGAACTGCTAAATCCCTGTGCAGGCTTAATGCCCTACACAGGGCACTTAGTATCATTTTAACAAGCTCTAATGAAGCTTCTAAAAATTTGATAAAAATCTAAAAAATTGCTAATAAGAAACAAGACCAGCAGAAGTTTTTAAACCTACAATTTTCATTGGCCTTGACCCAGAAATGAATGCATGAAAAATCCACCTATTATGGCCAAAACTGAGTTTTTAAGCTTTTGACTTTTTAAGTAAGAATGAAAAGTTGACCAAAATGAAATTTGAAGCTAATTTTTGGATTGAACTTGATGTTAATGGATGAAATGAAGCTAAAGCAACCTTTATCTATGTATTTTAAACACAATTCAAGACTTTGATTCTCTAAAAACTCCAACAGTGAACCTGTTTAAGACAAATGAGAATGATTTTGACTTTTGGTGGTTACAAGCACAAAAGTAATACAGGTATGAGTTATTTAGAGCTAAGCAAACATAACACCACAATCAATACCCACTGACCCAACCTCCAATGCAGTTTAAGTCTTAAATCCAAACACTACTGTTGCAACTGATATGCAAATAAAAACTGATAAGAACACTGAACCAGATAGTACCATTGATCAAATTGAATTCACATGACCATAATATAACTATATAAACACATTAGAACTACCATTGATCACAGATACAAGTATAAGCATGAAATGCAAAATGACTTGAAATTGAAAAATGAGCAAATCACTCACATGTGCCCAGCTGGTGTGCAGCTTAAAACCAAGACTATAACTACTCTAAATGCTACTATTCCAACCCAAATCCAAGCTGCATCACCCACATACCATCACCATTTCCATTCTTGGCCATTTTTTTGACTTTTGTTGACTATGAGACAAATTGGTTTGAAAATGCAATGTAAGCTTACCCAAGACTATATAGAGCTTATATCAGCTTATGTGAGCTTGGGAAGAAACTATTTAAGGCTTGAATATATGAATTTGAAACTGAAGTACTCAACAGTAGACATAAAGCATGAACTTTAACCAAACTTTTGAAATTGATTCTTAAAAACAGTTTACAATGATGAAATAACTTAAGTTTATATCAAAGGAACAAAAGATTACAGATTTTTGGCTAAACTAATACATTAATAGAAAAAACGACATTTAAAGATAAATAAAACTAGCTACTACCCTTCAATGCTTCTTCTTCCTTCCTTTTATATCCAAGAGCTTTCTCTCACTTCCCTGACTGTTTCCCACCACTATTTAGGACCCTTGGATCATTTTAGGCAATCTTGGCCATTCACATCATTTTTGGTAATTAGCAGTTGTAGGTTGAGTGTTATGGAAAAAGGTGCATTTAATGTGTCTTTGGAGTGTTGTGGAGGAGGGGGGAACAAGGGAGAGATAAGGGGATGGGAGGTTGTGTGTATGCAGGCATGGCAGGGGGCAAGTGGGGAAGAAAGCAAATTGGCGCCAAGGGTGGGATTTGACCAAATGGGTAGACCGGGGTTTAATAATACCAGGGGGTCCAAAATTGTAAATGACAGGGGTCCAATAGTTTTGACAAGGTCCAAAATGGTTTAAAGGTTTTAATAATCATAGGGACTATTAGTGTAAATTCTGAAAAACAAGGGACCATGGCTGCCAATTAAGAAAAGTTGTTTCAAGGGACTAAAACTGACAAGCTCAAAAAGTACAAGGACCAAGCTTGCCATTTTCAATTTTCCAGGGGCCATTTTTGCCAAATTTCAAACTTGAAGGGCTAATTTTGTAATTTCTCAAAACTTTTGATATTTTTCACCAAAGGACTAATTTTGACAACTTTTGATTTTAAAAGGACCTTTGGTGATTTTTCTTTTGAAATTATGTGCTCAGGGGACTTTTTTGACAACTTTTGAAACTTGGGGGTGAAACGCCAATTATGCAAACATAGCTCATTTTTCATCTGATTTTAAACATTTTGCATCTGAAACATATAAAATGCAATTTTGGAATATTTTCAGTATTTTGATGCATTTCTGAGCATTTTTAAACGTTTTGCAGTTCAGATTTGACTAAAAATGATGAGTATTTAGACACTCATCAATCCCCCACACTGAGATATTGCTAGTCCCTAGCAATGATTTGAGAAAACTTAATGGATTTGAAAAACTCTTTACCAAAAGCCATTACTTCTGGAGTAGCCAAATGTTTTAGTTCAAGTAAGAACCATGGTACACTGATAACCATGTGATTTTGAGCAAACCACCAGCTTCCAACGGATTTGATTTGTCTTTACCAGAAGCCGTTTGCTCTGGACTAGCCAACTCTTAGATAAATTATCAACATTATATTTGGTGAGCTGATTACCAATTATGGTTTTTCCACTGCCTTTACCACAAGCCATAACCTTGCGGGCTAGCCAACTCTTCACTTTTTAGGATATGGTGAGCTGAATACCATACAATTTTGGGCAAATTGCAAGCCATATAAACGGATTTGAGAAATCTTTACCAAGAGCCGTTTGCTCATGGATTAGCCAATCCTTCTGTTTATTAGACATGGCGGACTGATAACCAATTGAGTAAGTGCAAAACACTTACTCCAAAAAACAATTTTGGCCAAAAACGGGGGAATTAGATGGTATAATTACATGATAAAATTCGTGAGAATTCCCCCCCACACTTAGAAATGAATATTGCCCTCAATATTCAAAGTACCGGCGGTTATGCCGAAACAAAGAACGTAAAAGGGAAATACTACGGCCATTATTTAACAAGATTTTTTTTTTTTTTTTTTTGAAAACATGTGGGGCAACCCCCCCACACTAGGGTGGTAGAAAATAGAAAGAAGTTAGAAATATGGGTGAAAACCCATATGGCGTGCTACTGTTTTTGATTACCGAGTCGCTAGCTTGACTCGACCCCGAATTCATTGGTTCATGGGGAAGTAAGTGGAATAGACAATCTCCATCGGACTTTCATTCAAGATGTTTGGACAAACATTTGAAGCACGTGAAAGTTCCACACCGATGAGATATATACAGACAGACCCGGCTCACAAATGGTACATGGAAATGCCGGGGTCAAAGATAGTGTCCTCACTCCCGAACGAGTGAAGAAGAGAGGAAGTCACCAGGTAGGTGAAGAAAAGAAGGAAAATCATGATGACGATCATGATAAGATCTTCTTCCTCAGGGTCAAGTGCAGTTGCACTCGTTTGGATTATATCGGTTGAGCTCTTAGGTTTGGAAAGCATCTCGGGAGGGAGGGTTGGAAAATTTGTCATAGAAATACAAACTCTCATGATTGAGAACTTTTCCCCCCGATCATGATTTTTGCCATCCAAGCGATCATACTCCGGCGGAGTCATGATATGAGTGAGTTCATCTGAGAACTCCTTGAAGGTGAATGAATCATATTCAGAATTGATATGAGTGGGTTCACTGGTGAACTCCTCCAATGTAAATGATTCATAATCGGGGAGAGAATTATGAAAATGAAAAGTGGTACTGCCACTAATCTTCTCTCCCATATTATCAAAACAGAAGGCTTTCATTTCCGGAATAGAATCATCGGATAAAATGTCACTATCCTTTATGGGGATAGGAGATGAAATAGGTTTTTCATTGAAAGCCTCGATTTTAGAAATGAGAAGACTGACATTCAGTAATGTTGCACGAAGTGCTTCATCTTTTATTTTCGTGTCAGTAACTTCATAATTCTCTTCTTCTAAGCTAACAAGCTCAGAAGGTAAATCTTCCATATAACTGATGTCTCCACAAGATAACGAATCGTCATCAATAGAATCGGAGCACATCTCAACATGATTACTTTGGAAGACAAGAGGAGGAGGGATATCACACACATGATCAAGAATTCCTGTGATTCTCTTGGAATTTGGACAAGGTTCTCAACACTAGACTTTATGAATTCGTCCGATTCCTTTTCGGGAACAGTGTCAAGATGCTCGTCCCCCATGCTCAGAGTGAGTGGGAATATCAGTGTGATAGCAGCTTGTTTGAGATGGAATCTCAACTGCTGGGATATCAACTGACTGAGGGGTTGAGAAATAATATTCTTAAAAGGATAAAAACCCTCCTCGTCATCATCATATAGAGCTGCCTTAAGAAATTGGGAACGCCTTAGAGCTGCATGCTCTAGGGCTAATAATTCTTCCCTAGATTTGTGAGCCTCCCGTTCTTCGGCTAGCAATTCTCCCATGGTCTTTTCACCACTCACTTGATTCTTAAAGTTAATAATCATATCCTCAAGTGTTTTCATTGCTGTTTCAAAATCTTGGGAGATTTCTTGAGATAACGGCTCAGGTGGAGTTTGAACCGTATGGTGCTGTGGAGGTTGGAAATTTTCAAACTTGAGAGAGTCATGATTGTTACAAGGAAATGGATTCCCTATTTGACAATCAGAGCTGAAGTGGGGACCTCCACAGTACTCACAACAGTAAACTGTTGAGTGCAGACAGTGAATCATATGGATTTGGGTCATAGTCAAAGTTCTGAGCATCATTGGAAAACTGTTCATAGACAAACGTGTTTCCGGATTGACACTCAAATCCTTGGTGAGGACCTCCACAAAATTCACAGCAGTAATGTTGATCATATGAAGATAAGTCGGGCTGTGGTGGGTAATTGGAAAAGTTTGAGGGGTCGTTAAATGAGTTCGGATTAGGATCATAATCAAATGAATTCCTCGAACCACAAAACAAACAACTCCCGTTATAAATATCATTACCACATTGTACACACGTACACCAACGACAGGGTGAACCAAAAAGATGCTCACCACATCCGACACAAGGAATAAACGATTGCGTTTGAGAGTTATAAGAAGGAATCGGTTTATTCAAAGAATCAACAAAACCAACATGGTGATCCGAATGATTATCAAATCTCGAAGAACATTCTGAAAAATCCGGAGGTGGGACAAGTGGTGTGCTCTGAGAGCTAGCAATTTCCACCACTTCCGTTATGGTCTCCGGTTCTTGAACGGGTTCATTGGGTTGTGGCGGATGGTCGGAAAAACTTGGAGAATCATCGAGAGTTATCGAGATAATTAGCACCAATAACAATATTTGCTTGCACCCATCCTTCCACATCGCTGCATAAACAATCGGATTGACAACAGAGTGATCCTCTTCCATACGGCTTTGCGTGGAAACAACGAGGATAATCTAATGTTGCCATGAGAATTAAACATGTAGAGGGTTAAAGAAATAGAATTAAACGGTTTGAGGTTAAAGAAGAGTAGAATCAAATGGTACGAGAGGGTAAGAGAAATAGAATCATACGGATAAGAGGAATGAGAAGAGTATTTTTGTATTTTTGGATAAGAAAATATAAACATATACAGATGGATGGTATGAACAAAGAGTGAATATCCAAATCACTAATCTGCTAGACGTAAGACAATCAGACAACTCGGCCAATGGCGCCAAAAATTTGATGCGTGCCAAACATTTAAGCTAAATCACTCAAGCCTGCCACTTGTGAATGGCGGACCGTAATAAGCTTAAAACTGCCTAAGCACGAATGCAATGAAGATCTGAGGAGTATAGTGTTTCCCCGGGTCGTTATGTCCCAGTGAGCTATGCAATGGATTATCAAACGTAAAGTGATCGAGAAATTTGAACGAAAAAGGGATTTGATTATGATTATAACTACAGAAAAAGCCAACAAATTACAACGGCTTAGATGCAAATTAAAGAAGGTTAAAAAGATAAAAAATATTAAATAAACGCTATCACTATATTTAAAATGATGTTTTTGGTTTTATGTTTTTATAAAAACTGAATTAAAAACTACGTAGCGTACAAATAAAAACGTGAAACTTAAGCAATATTAACCCTAAAAATGTGAAAAAGATATTTTTACAAACCTAATGATAAAATAAAATATATAGAAAAAGAAAATTAATTTTATAACTAATTATCTAATTATTATTAATTAAAAACTATTTTTAACTATTAAATAATTACCTAAAATACAAGATAATATGAAATAAAGCTAGAAAAATAAAATTATGACTTAGAAAAATCTAAAATAACAAAATAGAATTTTCAAAACTATTTTTGTAATTTTCTGATTATTTTTGGATTTTCTAGGAATTAAAAACTATTAAAAACTAATTAAATTATTTAAAAATACAAATTTAACTAAGAAAAATATGGAAAAATATTTTTTGGCTTTTTATATTTATCTTAATCTAGGAAAATTGAAAACATATTTTTTTAAGCTTTTTCTAATTTATTTGTATTAAAAGCTAAATAAAAAGTGCTAAAAACTAATTTAAATTAAGAAAAATAGCAAACAAGCTAGAAAAAATCTGAAAATTTCAGGAAAAGTCTAAAATATTATTAGGAAGCTAGGAAAATGGAAAATCATGGGCTTGTGTGGAGGAATATGAAACTGCTCTAGCAAGTGCTTGTAAATAAGCACTTTGAATAAGCAATTGAAGACCAATAGGCACCCAACTAAAAAAAAGCTTAAATAAGCTTAAAGGACCAAAATGCAACAGATTACAACAAGCCCTAACCACTGGAATACAATCTACAAGAATTTGATGAATTGATCTTTAAGCTAAAAACAGTGAAAGGGGTCTACTTGCAGCTAGGAAATAAGCACTAAAATAAGCTGGAAACTGAATAGCAAAAGAAGGGACCTAGAGAGGACCTGGCTAGGAACATGCAAACCAAAGCTCAGACCTGGACAAGCTCAATTGAGCTTATGGCAAGGGCTGCAGAAATGCTAAATCCTGCTGAGGGCTTAATGCCTGCAGGCACTTAGTATCATTTTAACAAGCTCTAATGAAGCTTCTAAAAATTTGATAAAAATCTGAAAAATTGCTAATAAGAAACAAGACCAGTGAAGTTTTTAAACCTACAATTTTCATTGGCCTTGACCCGAAATGAATGCATGAAAATCCACCTATTATGGCCAAAACGAGTTTTAAGCTTTTGACTTTTTAAGTAAGAATGAAAAGTTGACCAAAATGAAATTTGAAGCTAATTTTTGGATTGAACTTGATGTTAATGGATGAAATGAAGCTAAAGCAACCTTTATCTATGTATTTTAAACACAATTCAAGACTTTGATTCTCTAAAAACTCCAACAGTGAACCTGTTTAAGACAAATGAGAATGATTTTGACTTTTGGTGGTTACAAGCACAAAAGTAATACAGGTATGAGTTATTTAGAGCTAAGCAAACATAACACCACAATCAATACCCACTGAACCAACCTCCAATGCAGTTTAAGTCTTAAATCCAAACACTACTGTTGCAACTGATATGCAAATAAAAACTGATAAGAACACTGAACCAGATAGTACCATTGATCAAATTGAATTCACATGACCATAATATAACTATATAAACACATTAGAACTACCATTGATCACAGATACAAGTATAAGCATGAAATGCAAAATGACTTGAAATTGAAAAATGAGCAAATCACTCACATGTGCCCATGGTGTCAGACTTAAAACCAAGACTATAACTACTCTAAATGCTACTATTCCAACCCAAATCCAAGCTGCATCACCCACATACCATCACCATTTCCATTCTTGGCCATTTTTTTGACTTTTGTTGACTATGAGACAAATTGGTTTGAAAATGCAATGTAAGCTTACCCAAGACTATATAGAGCTTATATCAGCTTATGTGAGCTTGGGAAGAAACTATTTAAGGCTTGAATATATGAATTTGAAACTGAAGTACTCAACAGTAGACATAAAGCATGAACTTTAACCAAACTTTTGAAATTGATTCTTAAAAACAGTTTACAATGATGAAATAACTTAAGTTTATATCAAAGGAACAAAAGATTACAGATTTTTGGCTAAACTAATACATTAATAGAAAAAACGACATTTAAAGATAAATAAAACTAGCTACTACCCTTCAATGCTTCTTCTTCCTTCCTTTTATATCCAAGAGCTTTCTCTCACTTCCCTGACTGTTTCCCACCACTATTTAGGACCCTTGGATCATTTTAGGCAATCTTGGCCATTCACATCATTTTGGCGGGAAATTGGTAATTAGCAGTTGTAGGTTGAGTGTTATGGAAAAAGGTGCATTTAATGTGTCTTTGGAGTGTTGTGGAGGAGGGGGGAACAAGGGAGAGATAAGGGGATGGGAGGTTGTGTGTATGCAGGCATGGCAGGGGCAAGTGGGAAGAAAGCAAATTGGCGCCAAGGGTGGGATTTGACCAAATGGGTAGACCGGGGTTTAATAATACCAGGGGGTCCAAAATTGTAAATGACAGGGGTCCAATAGTTTTGACAAGGTCCAAAATGGTTTAAAGGTTTTAATAATCATAGGGACTATTAGTGTAAATTCTGAAAAACAAGGGACCATGGCTGCCAATTAAGCAAAGTTGTTTCAAGGGACTAAAACTGACAAGCTCAAAAAGTACAAGGACCAAGCTTGCCATTTTCAATTTTCCAAGGGCTATTTTTGCCAAATTTCAAACTTGAAGGGCTAATTTTGTAATTTCTCAAAACTTTTGATATTTTTCACCAAAGGACTAATTTTGACAACTTTTGATTTTAAAAGGACCTTTGGTGATTTTTCTTTTAAATTATGTGCTCGGGGACTGTTTTTGACAACTTTTGAAACTTGGGGACTGAAACTGCCAATTATGCAAACTTTGCTCATTTTTCATCCGATTTTAAACATTTTGCATCTGAAACATATAAAATGCAATTTTGGAATATTTTCAGTATTTTGATGCATTTCTGAGCATTTTTAAACGTTTTGCAGTTCAGATTTGACTAAAAATGATGAGTATTTAGACACTCATCATAAATCAAAAGAAATGACAAACACACTGTGATAATAATAACCTATAATATTGCATTTCAATACTAAGGATGATACAAAGGATTAGGTATATGATCCCAATGTAGATTAACAACACAAAGTAAATGTCTCCATATGTGAACTTCATCATAGGGAACACAAGTGCGATGAGTGTTAGGGCGATGAGCACGAGTGCGATGTAAACCATGTTGATGACGGATCTTCTTGGTTTCGGTTGAGATGAAATGAGGAGGAAGATGAGGTTTTTGAGTAAGAGAAAATTTTGAAAATGGAGGATGTGAAAAAGTGAGGGTTTGGTAGAGTGGTCGTCGGTGAGGTTTTATAGGGAAGGAGGAATTTTTGAAATTCGTGTTTTATTATTGGATTTAAAAGAAAAAAAACAAAGTTTTATATACCACGACTTTAGACGAGAGATAAAAACACGTATGTGAGAAAAAGACTTCCTAGTGAAGCTTTATGTAAAACACGTATAAGCACAAAAGATAATCATATAAATACCTAAATAGGCATACTTAATTATCAAGCAAAATAAAAAAAATCATACCTCTAGCGCACTTAGGAATGTCTTTACAAATGAAAGAACAAATGTCATTTAGACGATTCCCGCTCCTTTGCGATTAGGATACCTTCTTAAGGAAGGTATTCTTGTTACCAAGCGACTCCTAAAGCTTGGTGGGTATGAGCTTTGACTAATCAACATGACAAAGAAGATTAGTGCAATTAAATGAAAAAGTAAAAAGAAAAATGTTGTTATCAATCTCAACATCCAAACATATAGTTTTGAAAAACATGGTGTTTGCTTTTATGAAAAACCTTCTGTGTAGTTTTCAATTAACCATGGATCGTATCAAGTTTTTAAAGTACAATATACTTCAAGAAACTTGGTAACGAAGGTCTGATACCAATTGTGGAAAACTAGAAGGGGGGTTGAATAGTTTTACCAATTAAAACTTCCTTTTAATCTATTTAGATTGACTTATGACAATCTATTTGGATGTGTGTGTTGGATGTTGATAAATAAACATATAAAGGTAAGTAATGAAAAGATAAGAGTAAGAAGCACAAAACCACAACGCAAGTATTTATAGTGGTTCGGCTACAAGGTCACCTTCCTTGCCCTACTCCACTCCCCGAGTCACCTACTCGAGAGTTCGTAATCACTACACCAATCTCCTTATGGCGGAGAAGCCTTCACAACGTCGCCTACTCTTTTCCGGTACTAGGCTAACCACCGGGTTCTTTCACTCCAAGGTGAACCACACCTACACAACGTCGCCTACCCTTTATAAGGTACTAGGCTAAGTACCTAGTTCTTTCACTCCAAGGTGAACTACACCTTCACAACGTCGCCTACCCTTTATTAGGTACTAGGCTAAGCACCTAGTTCCATTACAATGGAGGAACTACTACCACACTACACCAACGACTAATCCCAAAGGAGATCTACTCCTTTACAACATCATCAAGGATATCAATATCCTTGGATCTAATACTAGTCTATCTTGTACATCGAAACACACCAAATCGAATGTACATCTAAGGCACCTTTCACTAATGCCTTTGACTAGATCTACAAGACACCTTTCATTAATGTCTTGTGTCTTCACTTCTAAGCACCTTTCACAAAGGCTTCTTTGTCTTGACTTCTAAGCACCTTTCACTAATGCTTCTTTGTCTTGACTTCTAAGCACCTACCACAAGTTCTTATCCTATAGACGATAGATACCCTTCACTAATATCTTCGTCTTGACACTTGAGACATCTTTCACTAATGTCTTCAACACTACACTTCTTTGAAGAAAGAAAGGAATCATCAACAAGAAGACTTCAGTAGCCTTGATGATGAGGAAGCATGGCAACTCATGGACTTGAGCTTGCTCGACTTCAAAGGTGGTGATCTTGCCTTTAAGAGGAATCTAAAAGATCACACAAAAACAAAACTACAAACATAGATCTCTTGGATCTAAGGTTAGTGAGATTTAACTCAGGGGGGAAGATGTGTTAGAAAGGGATTGAAAGGGATGAGAAATAATGAAGAAATGGCTCACTATTTATAGAGGAAAAATCCTACTGTTCCCCGGATCCTATGGATCCCTACCACAAGGGATCCAGCTAGCACAAAGCTAGGGATCCGTGGTACGCTCCTCTTTGCCCATGGGTATTTTTGGTTATGGGTCATGGGTCATGGGTCATGGGTTATGGGTTGATCCATGGTTTTCTTTCTAGATACAATGTATCTTAAGGATACAATGAACTTAGTTAAGTGGTATAAATAAAACTATGGGCTATGGGTCAAAACCATTAGCTAGTTTTTACTTATTTAGTATACACTTGTTTTTACCCATTTTAGTATATACTTGTTTTTACCCATTTTAGTGTATACATGTTTTTACCCATTTATGTTACCCAATATACTACATACTAGTTATGTGTATATTTTATCAAATATGTAAACACTAGTTGTTGTACATATGTATTACTAAATCATAAAATCACTTATACTTGTTTTAGTGTTTTATGTGAAAATGTGAATATGTTAGAAACTATTAGTTCAAACCATTTACGTATTTTATTTGTTTCGTTAATATGATTTTACGTTTGTTATCGACAAAACATTAGAAGATCGTAAAATATAAATAAACGTTTTTACGGCTTATTTGTATTAACAGAATCAATGACCCCAACAATCACGACATGTTGTCTGAACCTACTCTTACAGTTAGATTCAAGGAATCAACAACAAAGAAACAAGGTGTTGTGTTGCCAGATCACCTTCTCTCTGATGAAATCAAATAGCTCTACTCTTACAAAAGGTATCTGGTAGCAGTTGATGTAGGCAAAGTTGGTTTTCTTGATGACAAGTCCTCTGGAACACCTACAAGGAAAACCAGACGAGGCAGTGCAGGGAGTGCCTCAACCACTGAGAGTCGAAGAAAGTTCCCGAAGAGGAAACCTCCACTCAAAAGAAAAGTTCCCTCTAAGGAAGTTGTTCCTATTCCCACTCCTAAGCCTGAACCGCCAAGAAAGCTAGTGGGCGAAAGCTCGAGGAAACCAAATCGAGCGATGAGGTCTTCTACTCAGAAGCGCAACCGATATAACTCCATCAGTAGCTAAACCTCCCATCCACGGTGACAAAGGTAAAGGGAAAACTCCTGGGATTGAACATGATAAGGAGAGCTCTGAAGAAGAACCAATAGATGAGCAAAAGGAATATCAAAGGAAGTTGAAGGAACTCAGACTTAAACATCTTGCCGAAGCATTTGCAAAGGATCAAATGGGTGGCCCCGGAGGGTCAAGTGGTGGAGTTCAATCTACACCAATTCCGATCGGTTAATCAACCCGATAAGGAACGGTGCCACCACTCTTGAGCAACAACAAAAGCGCCCGGAGGAACTGAAAAGAGAAGTCCGAGAAAGAAAAAGCTGATGAGGAAGCTAGGATTCAGGCTGAAGAAAAGGATAAAACCGATCAAGATGACGAAGTTAACTATGATGATTTTCTTCTCAATAGTCCAACTCGTTCCAAGGAGAAAACTTCTGAACCTCCTAAGGACCCTGAACCTCCTCATGACTCTTCATCATCAGATTCATCCTCTCACTCTTCACCACCACCATCCAAAAGAACAACCAGATCCACATCCAAATCTGTGAAGAAACCAACAGACTCTTGGTTATCCCGGGCTAAAACAAGGATTGTTAAAGTTGTCAAGCAAGTACGGAAGAAGGATGTTACCAACAAAAAGTTGAATCAACTCGCTGACATAATCAACTTTCTTCAAGACGGGATAAACGAGTTGTTGACAGAAAGGGAACCAATCCAGAAGTTTATCAAAGGAGATTTCCAAAAGGATTTGGAGAAGATGGCAAGAGAAGACACTTACAAATTTCTTCTCGATACCGTTCCTAAAGTGACAAGGGAGTTATATTCCAGACTACTTACTCCAAATATCGTTACATTGGTCAAACATATAATGGCCAAAGAATCTAATCTCTCTGAAGCTGAATTGATTACTAAATTAGTAATGCAAATGTAAAAAAGAGCTGGAACCTTCACTTCGGATGAAGCTAAATTTTTTGAGACTCTATTAGACTATCAACTCAGGTCTTCATGCAAACAATCAGCAAGTCAACCAAAACGACCAAGAGATGACGATGATAAGGACAAGGATTCTGCACCTAAACGTCCAAAGAAGTCTGGAGAATCTTTCTCAATGCCACCTCCACCCCGAAGGACTTCACCACCAAGACGATATCCTCCTCGCTCTTCTACTGAAAAACCTCAGGATTCTGAGTTACCACCCCAGACTTAGAAAACTGGTGATCACTTTGAGTATACGGGTGGTGACGATGAGGAAATCCCTGAGCCCCAACAACAACCCATCTCTCCCAGCACAACAAAGGAACCAACTTCCTCCTCTAGGCCTAAGAAGAAGACGACGACTAAGGATGATGTTGTTTCATGGCTAGACGACGATGACACCGAATACGAATGGTTTTCCACACTTGTTGCTGCCACACCCGCCTTAACTGATGACCAAGATATGGTAGGAGGTAGTACGTTGGAGCATGCCAAGCTACTGCAAGCAAAGTTCCGAGTGAAGAAGATGACGAAATCAGAGTTGAAACGAATCAAGAATGAAGCATTCCAAATACTCAAAGACAGCTCGGAAAGTGCTATTGAGGTTGAATATCACCTTGAAAACATAGCATGAGCCATGTCTATCAACATTGATTGGCTCAACCACAAGCAAACATCGACTACACCCGAAAAGACAACGCTCCATACTATACAGATTGGACCAAACCTCTACCTACCATTGGTCAACCAGATCAACCTCAGATTCCATTTCGATACTTCTTCAACAACGACATGGAATTTCTTCTACATGGTAGCGATGTGACAAAGAAATACGCTACATCACTTACACTTCCGTTCCTGGCAGCCATTTACTCCAACTGCATAGCCATCGAGGAAAAGGCTACCCATATGTTCAACAAAAAAGTGGAAGAGTATGACCTCAATGCATGTCGGATTCACCATTGGTCGGAACGCGGCCGACTCTACTACGAGAAGGCTGCCAGGTTCGTAAAATCTCAACATGAAGTGTACAGTAATCAAGGGATCGTTGCTGTTAAGCATGTTGCTCTTTCGTCTAAATGGGATTACACCTTTCTCAAGCATATTGTCGTCAAACGACAAGACGAAAGGGACTATGCATTCTGTGAAGCGGACTTTCAAAATTTGTCTCTCAATGACATTGAAGATCTGTATCTTGCCAAAGTCCAGGGAAGAATGAGACAATTCTCGACTAAAATTCAACGCGAATACATCAAGTCCTTGCTCATCTTCATCAGAAGCATCGTGATCCAGGAACGTGTAGAAGATTTGCAACTTGAGGTTGAGTCATATCATACTCGTGTCAACTTCACCAGACCTAAGCTAGAACTTCCTGACATCAACCATCTCCTCAATTCACTCTCATCGGCAAACCCTTTGGAGTAGTCTACGCTGAGGTGCACTCCACCGAATTGGCTGCTTGATGGCGTGTAATAAGCTTCATAAGTTTGGAGATTCAACATTGAAGCATGTCAGGGATGGGCTAGCATACCGGTTAAAGGCGATTCAACAAGGCATTGGGTCACCAACGAGATGGAATTCTCAGGAAAGACGGGATGTAAAGAGAATCATCAAGATGATTGATGAAAGGTTGTTTGAAGGACGATTCGAGAACATTGGAAAGCTTCATAGGTGGTCGTCAACGCATTAATCTCACAGGCTATCAACAACCAGTTCGCATTCCTGGAGTTCTTGCTGACCTACCTGAAATTCCTGGTACCCCTTAATCTGTTCCTATTTCATATTCATTTGGATGTGTGATTTATAATGACAATGGCTTGTGCACACATAACAGTGTACAACCCGTTCTTGTCATAAAAGGACCCTATGGTACGCTTGCTGCCACAATCCTAGAAAAGGAGCGAAAGCTTCTTACTTTTGAGTAAACCTTATCAAACCTTTCATTTTTCAAAGGTTTTACTCAAAAGAACAAGTACTTCCCCTTATGATTTTTCAAAACCTCAACTGTTTATATCACTTGTTAAGGGGGAGTATTTAACTTAAAAACTTTGTTCACAAAATGTTCTTTGTGTAATCTTCCCACAAAACTCAAAATAGTCATATTTATTCTCAACATTTATTCAAAAATAACATTTATATGCCATTTTTGAGGGGGAGAAAACTATGTGATAAGAAATATGTTGTGTAAATGCAAATGAATCTTTGTCCTATATTCTTAACCAACGAATTGACGAGATCTTAACTATTAGTAACTCGAAAAGACTTGTCCAGGACGGGTAATAATTTCAAGCTAGTTCGCTAGTGATGTAAACGTGTCTCGCAAAGGACTTGTCCGAGTAGAATGTACCATTCGAGAAACTCTTGGTAGACATGAACTTTGACGGGTTTGGCAACCTTTCGAGGTTTGTCCACACCTTCAAGATAGTTATTAGAGCTAGTTGTCACCTAAAAGCTGACAATGTAACTCTTTAACTATTCAACGTAACCGTGTCTCGCGGGGGATTGTCTATCTTGATTCGATCAATTCAAAAGTGCGAACTCTTTCCTCACTGTGCAGATTTCCATAAAAACTCTTAAGCACATGTGGAGGGGGAGTATTTTTGAAAATCTAAAACTCTTGAAGTGTTCAAACATGTTTTTTCATTCACAAACACTTCGAGAGATTTTCATGAAAAATGGTTTTATGGCAATGGGGTTATAAGGTGATTAAGGTTAGGAATAACCGTCCTATGATCCGCCAGAGACGGAGGGATCTACCCAAGGACACTACCAATAGTTAGAATTAGAAGTCCTTAGGTATGATTATAAAAAGGAGAAAATAAGAATCGGAGAAAGAAGGAGTTGAAGAATTAAAAAGAAATGCAAAGAAAATGGTGAAAAGAAATAGCCCTCCAAATTATTCAACTTAGGGCAGACACCGGGTTCAATTCATATGCTACTGGTTGTCACTTGATGACGCCGGTATTGAAGATTAAAAGTCGTCATGGACCCAATGACGCATGCACTAAACCTTCTTAGCCACTCAAGTTTCTCTCGACAGAAGCTTGTTTCATTCTCACAGGGAACCCTACATAATCTATCTGCTTTCTCTTAGAGATTGCTGATATTGAAGAAGGAGATCCTCTCCCTAGTCTCCGCTCAAGAAAACCAAAATGCACTATTGAGTCTAGAGCCACGAGATTCATCAAAAGATCTCTTAGGTACACTTGACATTTCATTACTCGTTGTTCAACAATAAGAACATCAGTGGTACGTTATTGAGTCCTTCACAGATCTTAGCAATCTGTCGAGAACATTTATGAGAGGTTCACAATTGTGATCCTCAGTGATTGAATGGAAACTCCTGCCAGGTCAACATCAAACAGCCACGGACATGTCACTTCGGTAACTCCCCGTGGATTACGCTTAGTGTGTCTCAAACGGTCTCAGATCATGAGGTGATGCCGATGTACCTCGGCGACTCATCTGAACTGTAGGTGTACTTGGTACATCGCGTTATCTCACTTGTGGGACTCCGGTTCAAGAACAGCCTTTGTAAGAATTAGAGTTGTGTTTTCACACTATCTTTGTTAACACTCGAAGTTCAAACTTGTAAGTGCCGGAATCCGCTTATTACTAACCTTTCTTATGTTTTCTTCTTATGAAAGCTCGGAAGCGGATGATCGTCGCAGACTCTTCACATGCTCATACCAACATCATCACTAATGGAAGTTCTCTCTAAAGGCAACACAAAGTCAGAATGATTCTTCGTCAAGTCAAAGAATCTACAAAGTTTAAAGACTTAAAGAACTTCATCGATCTTGAAATCCAACGTCAAAGATCGTGTGAGCATGTTGAATATTGGCGTGGAGACACTGGAAGCGTGAAGCGGAACTGGCAGGACTTTATGCGAACAACAACAACATACTATCACTACCACCACAAAGAACAATGATCAAAGAACAAAGATAAAGATGGCGTCAAAGCGAGGTTTAAAGAAAATAATTTCTCTACACTGGGGAGATTGTTCAAATCAAGGCAATTCTTCTCACAAGAAAGAAGAAGGTCAGAAGACGTCAAAGCTACTATTACATCAACACCTTCACCGTTTACATTCATTCATCACCAACACTTAGGGGGAGATTGTTGGAATCACTCCTAAACCTAATTCAAGTGTTAGTGATTCATATGTAATAGTTAGCTTAATTATGGCCTTTATGTTTGTTATTAGCTTAGGCTTATGTAGAAGGCCCATAAGCCTAGGCCCAAGTCCAATAAGGAAAGGAAGGGACTAGGAGTGTTGCCCTAGCTCCCTCTCCTATAAATACTATGTAATAACCCTCACTTGAGGGTTGGTTGTTCAATTTATTCACTTTCACATCACCTACGCATAACTGGTTTAGTCATATGAGGGTGTGTGTGTGTTTATTGTTCATCCGATCATTCTCCTTCTCTATTTCTACATATTGATGCTTGTGTTACATATATGGTGACCTAATACCGTCCTATGATCCGCCAGAGCCGGAGGGATCTACCCAAGAACACCACCAATAGTTAAAATTTAGAAGTCCTTAGGTATGATTATAAAGAGGAGAAAATGAGAATCGGAGAAAGAAGAAGTTGAAGAATTAAAAAGAAATGAAATGAAAAGGGTGAAAAGAAATAGCCCTCCAGATTATTCAACTTAGGGCGGAACCGGGTTCAACTCATATGCTCTTGGTTGTCGATTAGATGACACCGTATTGAAGATCAAAGTCGTCATGGACCCAATGAAGCATGCACTAAACCTTCTTAGCCACTCAAGTTTCTCTCAACAGAAGCTTGTTTCATTCTCACGGGGAACCCTACATAAACTATCGGCTTTCTCTTAGAGATTGCTGGTATTGAAGAAGGAGACCCTCTCCCTAGTCTCCACTCAGGAAAACCAAAATGCACTATTGAGTCTAGAGCCACGAGATTCATCAAAAGATCTCTTAGGAACACTTGACATTTCATCACTTGTCGCTTCAATATTAAGGGCAAGTGATACTATTCTAGAGTCCTACACGGATCTTAGAAATCATCGAGAACATTTATGAGAGGTTCACAACTGTGATCCTTAGTGATTGAATGGAAACTCCTGCCAGGGTCAACATCAAAGCGACCTGACAGTAGAGTCACTCGGTAACTCCTTGTGGGTTACGCTTAGTGTTGTCTCAAACGGTCTACTGATAGTGGGGTGATGCTTGGTACCTCGACTCACTGAGCTGTAGATGTACTTCGATACATCGTGTTATCCTACTTGAGTGACTCCAGTTCAAGAACAGCCTTTGCAAGAATTAGATATGTGTTTTCACACTATCTTTAACACTCGAGTTCGAACTTGTAAGTCTCTGAAAATCCCGCTAAGGAGATTCCTTTCTAGAATTGAGTCCTGAAGATGTGGGTCATTACTTGAACTTGTTCAATGTAATGCCAACTGTCCCTTATAGGATTCGGACGGCTTATTCGCCCGACCAATGTGAATGGAATCAAGACATTCATCAGAAGAACAATCGTAGTGGTTAATTCTCTAAGAAACGACCACAGTGATTGATTGGTATTTATTACTAACCCATTCTTATGTTTTCTTCTTATGGATGCTCCTGGGAGATGATCGTGCAGATTCTCCTCATGCTCATACCAACAACAACATAAATTGAAGTTCTCTCGAAAGGCAACACAAAAGTCAGAATGATTCTTCGTCAAAGCCAAAGAATCTACAAAGTTTAAAGACTAAAGAGAACTACATCAACATTGAAATCCAACGTCAAAGAGCGTGTGAGCATGTTGGAGAAGGACGTAGAGACACCTGAGCAACGAAACAGACCTGATGCAGATCACAACAACATAACATCACCATATTCACACCAGAACAAAGAACAAAGATAAATGAGGACGTCAAATCTGAAAACTTCAAAGAAAAACAAGATCCTCACACTGGGGAGATTGTTAGAATCAAGGCACTTCTTCTCACAAGAAAGAAGAATGTCAGAAGATGTCAAAGCAACTATTACATCAGCACCTACAACGTTTCAAGATTACTTAAGTCATTAATTACCAACACTTAGGGGGAGATTGTTGGAATCACTCCTAAACTATATTTCAAGTGTTTGTAATCAGTATGTAATACGTTGCTTAATTAGGATTTTATGTTAGTATTAATGGCAAGGCTTATGTAGAAAGCCCATAAGCCTTGGCCCAAATCCAATAAGGAAGGAAAGGGACTTGTAGTGTTGCCCTAGTCCCTTCTCCTATAAATAGACTTGTAAACCTTCATTTGAAGGTTGGTTGTTCACTTCACAATATATCCTACGCATAACTTTCTTTAGTATTCATACGTGTGTGTTGTTTAGTGTTCACCCGATCACTTCTCCTATATATTTCTTACATATTGATGCTTGTGTTACAATATGGTGACCTAACAGTACAGGCCATTGATGCGGTTTGCTTTGATTAAATATTTGGGTTTTTAGGGTTTGTAAGGAATGATAATGAAAAATATTATGGTTGGCTTAAATACAAGAAGAGTTGGAATTTGGAAGGGTTACATGTATTTGAAAGGGTGGAATAGTTGAGTCTTGCTAATTTAATGATGATGATGATGATGATGATGATGAAAGTTGAAGTGCAAATTATGTCCATAAGCATAAGTTTTCCTTGGGAACACAAGTTGACTGGTGGAGTAATGTAGGCGAGAAAATGGAAATGACGAAATACTCTCACTTGGATGGAACTTAACGGGAAAAATAACGCCTGTTAGCCATAATGGCTATTTTGCAACAAAAACACTTCAAGAATGAAAGGTATAAAAAGTTGGTTTCAGTAGTCAGCGTGCGAAAATCTAAATAAAGACGAAATTTGCAGCTTAACCTTTTATAAAAGTTGTGAAGGTGGACAAGGATAAAAATTCCAACACAACATGATCCTTAATGCATACAATCAAACCATGAGAGAGAAAGAATGCTACGTGTTAGGGAGAAATAATTTTATATTTTTTGCTTTTTTTATATACTTTTTATTTATGGCGGGTGTATTACATATCTATATTAAAAATAAAAAATAATAAAAAAAGTTAAAAAAAAAACCTACATATCTGATTTTAATTATTTTTATACTTTAAATAAAACTAATTTTATATAATTCGAGTGAATATAAACGTAACACTCTACCAAAAGTTACATAGTACGTATACTAAAAACACAAAATACATGAAAATTTTAGGTCTCAAATCTTATTCACCAAAAACAAAAGATGCCTTTATATGTGAATGATAAGATGATCAGGGACGGAGCTAGGGGAGTGCCCGCGGGTGCACGTGCACCCCATGGAATTTTTTGATATAGTGTTAATTTTTGAAAAAATTATCAGATTTTTTAAAAATGTATCTTAAATGCACCCGGTGCATCAAAATGTGTTTCTTGTATTATTTAATTGGTTTAATTACAAATAAAAAAAATATAGAATTTTGTAAAAGACCCAATATAACAAAAGCCCAAAGATAAAACAAATTTAAAAAATTAAAGCACAAAAGCCCAAAAATGAAATAGGTTTATCAATGAAACAAGTTTATTCATTATCCTACCATCATAGGTTTATTAATGAAACAAGTTTATTCATTATCCTACCATCATAGGTTTATCAATGAAACAAGTTTATTCATTATCCTACCATTTTTATAAAATCAAAAATCGAAGAGTATGAAATAGGTTAGTGTTCGACATATATCATATTATCATTCAATTGTTTATAATAGTTTTTTGGACATATATCATCCAATTGGTTGTTTAAATTGATAGTATGATGACAGGTTCAAGGTTCGAGTGTTGGACATATATCATCCAACTGGTTGTTTTCAATTGTTTATTATACTTGAACCGTCCTTTTTTGTTGCGTATATTATTTATATTGTTCACCAATTGTTAGGATTAATCATGTAATAGTATTTTTTTTGCTGCGTATATTATTTATATTGTTCACCAATTGTTAGGATTAATAATTATGTAATAGTGATATGAAATTGTGTGATTTGTATTTAAAAGATTTCGTAGCTCTAATTTGTAGTTTGTTTATTGTAGGCTAAAATTGGGAGTTATTTAAAAAGAAAGCTTCCGTCTGATAACGAGAATGATACTATTGGTGAAGAATCTACAAGAGAAAATGCCACGACTAATTCTTCACAAGGACCTCAAACTGCATCCACAACTGATATTCCTTCGGCTTCGGTACCGATTACAATTGCTTTAGACACTCTTCCCTCGGATCCCGCCGATAGACCTCGAATTTTTGATTAACACTGTTATGGATATGCAAATTCAAGAGTTTGGAGATCGTTTTAGTGAGGGAAGCACTGATTTACTTGATTATATGGCGGCGTTGAGCCCGCATGATTCATTTTCAGAATTTAGTATATCAAAGTTAGTGAAACTTAGTGAGATGTATCCGTGTGATTTTACTTATATGGAAAGGTTAAGTCTTCCTACGTAACTTGGAGTCTATTATCGATCATGCGTAACGATAAAGATTTCGCTAACTCGGATAGTATTGCCAAACTTGTCTTGAGAAGATGGTGGATAAGAAAAAGTATACATCTTATCCTTTGGTTTATCGGTTGTTGAAGTTGGCTTTAGTCTTGCCTGCTACTTACTCGGTTGAAAGATGTTTTTATAAAATGAAGTTCATTAAAACTGATTTGCGTAATCCGATGGGCGATGATTATTTAACAGGCGCTTTAACTTGTGCCATAGAGAAAAAAGAACTTATTAATGTTAAAAATGAGGGTGTAATGTAGCGTTTTTTGCTATGGGAGATCGTAGAATCACTAATTAGAAGGTAATATGTTCATTTATTTATCGTTTTTATGAAATATTTGTTTTTTTTCACTTTTTAACTCTATTATATTATGGTTCAAAAAAATTTGTGCATCCAGTCATATTTGTTCCTGGCTCCGTCACTGAAGATGATATCGTACGTCTATTATACAAGAATATGAAGTCCACATCTTCCTGGAGCTCAACATATACCAGGTTTTCTTTATGCTACTAGCTGTTTTTCTTGTTACCTTAAAGTGACAAAGTTTAATACAGAGATGAGCCAACAGTTGTCCTCGATCAACCGAACATCGACTGAGATAACGACTGTTGTTAAACGAAACAAATACTCATCTCTTTTCGCCTCGGACCATCGTGACTTTCTGATCTCTCCCACCGGAGCTCAGGTTATACATCTTTCTCTCTAGCTCTAGGTTATGAATTATGGGGTGCATGACAAAATATAAGTATGTAATAAACAAACACGTGTGTGTAAAGTTTGATTAAAACATGTCTTGTTTTACTAGAGTTTCTTAGATCTAGTTTTGGATGATCAAGGTAAGAAATATTTTTATTTTCAAAAGCTCTAAATTAAAAAAGAAGAAAAATAGGTAGAAATTAGTTGATGTATAATTATGATTTTCATACTCCCATAGTGAGTTATAGCATACAAATGGATGAAGCTCCATGTTGTATATCCTTAGTTTTGTACTCCGTATATGATAATTGATCATACAAAAGATTGTTTTTGTTAGAAAGTTAAGAAATGGTAATATGTCAGCGATCTTTGAGTGGTATGTATAACCAACGTTTAACATGTAAGTCTTTTAGATCTTGATTCATAATTAAAAGTTGGATCATATATCTATGATTGTTAAATATGTTGTAGCTCTTTGATGACAGTTACCATCTAGGATCATACGTTAAGTGGCTGTGTAAGAACAAGCAATGATTTAACGAAAATAATAAATGCTATAGGAATATATGCTATGGAGAATAATAATCAATTTAAACAGAATCAACATATTCTTAGAAACTTTAACTTGTTGTCGCGAATATCCCTTGTTACATCGGAGGGAATTCACATGTTTTGGGATGAAAAGTTGCAACTGATCTAGGTGGCACCATATTTATTGTAGAAACATTTTATCGTTACGTAAAGCCAAATGATATGTGTTGCTAACTTAGTTGCAGAATTATATTAACAATCAAGAATGTATAAGCCGTTGATAATCGTCATTTATCTTGTAGTAACCATGTATATGAGTTGTATGCAACATTGAAGGAATCCCATAAATGTGGTATGCCTCTCCCTTTCAGTTGCCATTTAAGTTTATGCTCAGAAGTGGGGCTGAACTTTGCATTATTTACGTCCTCAAAACCTCATAGCAATTCACACAACACAGAAGTGGGGCTAACCTTTGAATTATTAGCCAACAACATTATTACACATGTGACATATATCATTAAAGGGCCGAACTCACCAGATAGTAATTGGTGGACATTTTTCATATCGCTTAGTCAAAGGCCGTAAAAATACCTCTTACGCGTATGTTGTAATGTATTAGAAGGTTTCATCTGTCTTCTTTTTTTTTTTTTTTGGTAAAGGGGATGAAACCCCGGCAAAATTTATTAAAAAACAAAAATAATTACATAAGACTTAAAGGACAAACCCAATAAGTCAATCCATGCAATGTATGACATCCCCAAAACATGCTTTGGGAAAATCACTAGAATTCTTTGCGATGGCCGGTTGGGATTACATGTTATTAGTAACACAAAAAAGATGAATGTGTTATTTATTATGTAGGTGTCATTGATTGTATATCTTCATTATAGATAAAGATTTCGGATCTTGAGGACAAAATCGTGGGCATATACTTCTCAGCAAATTGGTATCCTCAATGCCAAAGTTTTACCAAACTCTTAATCGAAGTATACAAGAAAATCAAAGAAAAAGAAGGAAATAAGTTTGAGATCATCTTTGTTTCATCCGATGAAGACTTGAATGCATTCAACAACTACTATGAATCATACATGCCATGGCTTGCAATTCCTTTTTCTGATTTGGAGACTAAAAAGGCGTTAAACAAGAAGTTTGATGTTGAGGGGATTCCATGCTTGATCATCTTACAACCTGATGATGATACATTTGCTTTACACGACGGAGTTGAGTTGATTTATCGTTATGGTGTTGAAGCATACTCGTTTACTAATGAGAGGTTGCATGAATTGTTGAACCAAGAGAAGGAGAAACATGAACGACAAACTTTGTTGAAGTTGCTTACGAATCATGATAGAGATTTTGTATTGGCCCATTCGGCTTCCAAACAGGTTACTGCATATTGCTTTTTACCATAAATACATTGATAGGTTGTCAATTATATACTGCATGTCATGAACATATTCTGGTAAATTAAATTATCTAACTTGAATGTTCGGAACATGGTTTCTTTTGAAAACATGTAGTACAACGTGAAATTTATCTTCAAATAAATTGTTAGTGGCAGCTATAAGTATTTTGGAACAGAGCCGTATACGAGGGTGTGCTACCGTACCTCAAGGTTTCAGAGGCCTCAAAATATATACCTCTTTATATAGTTGTGGCCTAAAAATTCATTTCCAACATCAAAATGTTGACGATATATGAAATTTTGATCTAAATATTTGTGAAACTTTACTTCAAGTAGATGAGGGTGACGAAAAACTCATAAAAAAGAAAGGTAAATCATTAAAATATACGTTTAATCGTCATGTTTAGTTATCATATAAGAAGTTTTGCACAGGGCCTCCGCTAACTCAGCTACGGCACTGTTTTGGAATAAAGTTTGGTTTCTTTTCTTCATTGGGCAACTTTGTACCTTATAAGTTTGTGACAACACTATGCAGGTACAGGTACCAGTTTCATCCTTGGTGGGCAAGACTATTGGGCTTTACTTTTCAGCCCATTGGTGCGTCCCAAGTCACAAATTTACTCCAAAGTTGATATCCATTTACAAAAAGATCAAACAAAAGCTAATGCAACAAGATTTCAATGGGAAACAAGAAAATTTTGAAATCATCTATGTCTCAACCGATCACAACGAGCTAGAGTTTGATTCATCATTCACGGACATGCCGTGGCTAGCCCTTCCATTTGGGGACTCGACTAGCAAGGACCTGACCAAGCACTTTGATATCCGGGATATTCCTACTTTGATCATTTTGGGCCCGGATGGGAAAACTGTTACAAAGAATGGAAGAAGTTTGATCAACTTATATGAAGAGGATGCATACCCTTTTACTGAGGCTAGGGTCAAGTTATTAGAGAAGCAAATGGACGAGGATGCAAAGAATCTCCGTAGCATGGAACTACATTCGGGACATTGCCATGAACTCACGTTGGTGTCTCAAGGGAACGGCGGGGGGCCTTTCATATGCTGTGATTGCGATGAGCAAGGTTTGGGTTGGGCTTACCAATGCATCAATTGTGGGTACGAAGTGCACACTAAATGTGTTAGGCCCGTGGTTCAAGTCTCTAGTACTTGACTCGAAATTGGCTTTGGTTATGTGCACTAGAGTGACATGCATGTTTAAAAAACTTATCATAAGTTATTTAATATTAGCAGACCTAAGGTAGGTGATGAGTTAATGGTAGCAATTTGGTGTGATTAACTGTGTATAATAATTTTAAATATATTTCCTCACTGTGTATTCTTTCAGCAGTTTGATGCAAAATGCATTGCCATCCGATAAAATTAATTGTAACTTGTTTCTTTTGGATGCATAGTTAATATAGAGTTGAGATCAATATAGAACTCATATTTGTCATAGAACAAATGAACCAATCATAACCCTCCATTTTTTATCTAAATTAATACACAATCATTTTCCACTTTTTTTTTTAAAACAACATATCTTACAAACGGTAAATCTTCAAAATATAAAAAATACACCATCGTAACGAGAATTAAATTATCTTTCTATAGATATGCACTTTTACATATTTTCGACAAACATTTTTTTCAAAAATTCCGTCCGAAAAATCATATATGATTTTTACGAATCATATATGATTTTAAAAAATCATGTATGATTCGATTTTAACGAATCATATATGATTTTTACAATCATATATGATTCTCAAAAATCATATGTGATTCGAAAAAATCGAATCATATATGATTTTCACAAATCATATATGATTTTTGTTGACCGAAATTTTGAAAAAAGTTGTTAAAAATATATAGTAGTATATCTATAGAAAGATAATTTAATTCTCGTCCACGACATGTATAATTTTTATCGTAACGATTAATTTTGCGAGATATTTAAATTTTTAAAAAAGGGTGAAAGTTTATCATAATAAAAAAATGAATGGCTATTATTGGTTGATTGGATCTATGATAAATTTTGGTTCTATATTGAACTTTTGCCGGTTAATATAATATTGACCGTGTGTTTATGGATAAGGTTATAATAGTCATTACAATAAACCCTATGGAATCCTAGAGATTTTATCGTGTTTATGTTGAGATAAGAAGCAAACACAAGAAAGAAGGAAACTTACGAAATTAATGGTAGACAAGGCACACAAACCATGAAACCAATATGATGCGTGACGCTATCAACCTATTTCATTATGAAATTGATTCACTACCTTTTTGTTTTTGTTTTTTTTTTGACTTCTTAAATAATCAAGTTGTTCAATTCATAGTCATATAATTTTAGTATCCATATAATTAGCTATTATGACGTGCTTAATGTAGTTTAATTTACCTGTTAGGTTGAGTATTGCTCCTAAGTTAGAAGCCGAAATTGTTATATACTCCCTTTACAGGTTTCGTCAATCTTCTATAAACTTTTTCACGAAATGTAGTTGTGACATAAGTACCATGACAACAAAAGGCCAACACGGATACCTTTTAATATGGTTATAAGTGTAATCAAACGAAACACGTAATGGAAAAAAACATAATAGAATACATGTCTAGAAAAAGAATGAATGTAATGAATTTGAATACATGTTAGTTAAATCTATATGTTGACTATAATGTTCTTCTGCATACTGGGCATGAATTGTGGGTATCAAGCCATTGTGATATGCACTGTGGATGAAACTTGTGCTCACACTTCGGAAATATTCCAGCTGCATCCCCAACCAAAAAGTCCTGTTTCAAATCATTTTTTATTAAGATGTTACAATATTCTTCATCTATAAAATTTGTTATTATCGTCCAGCTTCACGTACCTGAAGGCAAATCGAACAGCAAGTTGCGTTTCCAGAAGCGTCATACAAGTCGTGGTCTGATATTTCAACCTTTGGAAGTTTAATGAGCTTTTCACAACTTGCAACCTTGTCACACCAAGTTAAGTTTAATTAGAGGCTGGTTTAGTAGTCAACTATGGAATGTATGCTTTGAACACAATGCTAATATCTTATCCTTCTAATTAACTAGTATAAAATTTTTGTCAGTACCTTGGTAATTAGAAATACGTGATCCCGATCTCGAAGTATTTTCGGTTCCAAATCTCCAGCTACAATACTAAACTGTAACAAAATATTTAATTTAATATATTATGCAAAATGCCCAAAAAAAAAATAAATAAAGATATTGAAATGATCACATTGCAAGAATAGATCAAATGTAAGCCTAGTGATTTTATGTGACAAGATTGCTCCTGATACCGCCCCCTCAATTACATCTTGTAAGAAGTTCATTTTGTTCTTGAACCCGATTAAAGCTCCTCCCACTGCTCCAATGGTACCTCCAACTACATATATCCATAACACATCATATTAACAACAGGTTTTTAATTGTAGAACCAATTACAACGCATGTGTGTGCGTTTCACGGTCATTTGAGAACACTAAATATGGTAAGAACGTCATATTATCGTGCATTTTCGGCAACTATGCCAAAAAAAATAAAAATAAAAATAAAAAAAATTAGGTCATAACGTTCTCCCTATTTGTGGATACTTGCCTACACCGAAATGGAAGATGAAGATCATCAAAAGTGCTTTGATGAAGAGTTGGGAAAGTATGGAGGTGCAAAGCTCTCTCATCTTGTCAAAATATCCTTTAGTCTTTAAATATGACGATGAATAGGTACAATGTTTTATGGAGGCCAAACACTTGTTCATGATGAATTGAGGATTTCACAACTGTTTTATTGGTTAATTGTGAAATGAAACTTTCAAATAGAGTTTTAGCGTTTTAATATATGAATGAATAAAGGAGTGTCTTGGAAAGTTTAAAGAAGTAAGCAGGAAACTACAAGTTATTATTATGCATTCTAGTCAAAGTTGAATATTCTCAGAATTTTTGGGACTATTTAAACTATCAAAGTTGAATATTCTCAGAATTTTTGGGACTACTTATTTTCTATACTTGGAAAATTCCTTCATATCTGAGGGTGACATGAGTCATCGCTTATATAATGCATCAACAAATAAATAAAACCTTAAAATTCTAATAGTCTTTTATAAAATAAAAGAATTGCATCATTCAAAATAATTTTGTCAAAACAATCTTATTGAAAAAAATAAAAAATAAAAAAAACGCGACTAATTAGGTTACTCTATCTAGACAGTTCAAGTACTAAAATCGAGGAATATAATTGGTCAATAAAAGTTAAAGTTGAAGCTCTCTAATTTGTAAAATGTGCTTAAAAAATGTGTGAATTTTGTATAAATAAAAAATAAAAAGTAAAAAAATAAAAAATATATTAAAAAGAAAGAAATTAAAAAAAGAAAAAAAGGTGACACTTAATAAAACTTTATTGTTAAATTTTAAATAAAATATACTTATCAGTTTTCATGTTTACTAATAACTTTATAAATTTAATAAATAACTCACATACTTTATATTTTTTTAAAAAATATTATGTTGTTGTTAGAGTAAAATACAATGTTCGTCCCTAAACTTGTATATGCGCATCACATTGGGACAAACTTACGCGTTTTCATCGTTGGAGGTCCAAAACATAGGTTTTTAATGCCAAAGAATTTCCTTGGCCATTAATGCCAAAGTCAATGTCTGATTTTTGTCATGTAGTCAAGGCTATTTTATTCCATACACATTTATACTTTTGTTTCTTTACATTTGATTTTGTGATGCTTGATATAGAAACCCGAAAAGTACAAAACGTACAAGTACTTCATCTTCTACCAACTGTTTTATTTGACCTTGAAACTGTTTGCCTACATTCTACCCATTCTTACTCCACAGTTTCACACCTGCAACTCCCTTATTCTATCATCCTCCATTTTTATTTCCATTAAACAAATTTCCTCTAATTATATATTCCACCATTACTTTTTTGTTTAGAAGCCCAACAAAGTTGTTAGACCTCCATTCCATTTGAGTAACTTGAAAGTACATTACAATCCTCATCTGCATGCATATCCATCTACTTTCGACAAGTCCTATATATGTCAAAACTGGTGGCTTAGTATCCTTTGATAGCCTTTTGTGAATCGAAATGGTAAAGTATTGCAGTATTTTTCTACTGGTTATGGATTCAACTTTATGTTGTTTGCCGCTATCTTATGAAACTAACACATCGCAATGATCTGGGATGTAATACTTAATATCTTCAAGTATGATATTTAAGCTAAGTAGATATATTTGTGACCTCATTCGTTAGATCAGTGTTGTGCACTGCTTTGTGATCGACTAATAAGCTTGGATCTCAGCTTCACCTGCAGCTAGCAAGGTCAAGATTCAATCAGCTTATATGTATGTAACAACAGAGCTTAAACTCCACCCACATTCAATAGTATCAAACATATGTTTAAATCAAGTAAAGGCAAAAAGGCCAAAAGAACCACCATAACACAAAGTAAAAAAGTATGATGAAAACCAATTCAATTCCACTTATTATATAAAATCAAATCAAATAAAATGAAATCTAAACCCTATCACCCCACTACCAAACCATCTTTTCTTTATGCTTTGGTTGATGAGTTGATGAGCATCAAAACCTACCCATCTCGACCTGTTTCATATCCTGTCAACCTTATCAGCCTTGACAACAGGATTCGCCTTCGAAATCAAATCTCGTCCAGTCTTCTTGAAATCAAATTCACATTTATGCAATTCAGGGTACCTATGACTCCCACAAAAAGTCTCCCCACACCTGCACTTAAACCCCATGACACCAACTTTCTTATTACAGTCGAAACACCTGTTCATAACCTTAACCTTGATCACCTCCTCCAAAACAGCCGTTTTCATCGCTATGAGCCTGAGAAAGAAATGCCCCGTACATAACAAGGATCGTAATGCAGAAGTATTCTTATACTCAACGTCTTCAAAGTTTGATAATGACTATTACAAAAGGATTATTATGGGTAAGGGAGTGTTTAGGTCATAATCGATCTTCTTGGCAGAGCCGGTTTACTTAATGAAGCAGAAGATATAGTTGAAAGAATGCCGACATCTTGTAGCCTAAAAGAAAAAGCAGTGGCATGGCGAGCTTTATTAAGTGCTTGTGAGAGTCACAAACAGATAGAGCTTTATTAAGTGGGGCTTATGTACTTATGTCTAATTTATACTCTAGTACAAATGATGTTGATAGCCTGCAGAAGACTAGAAAGTTGATGAAATCCCAAGGACTGGATAAAGTACTGGGGTGTAGTTCAATTGAGGTTGGTGGTGTTGTTAACGAGTTTGTTGCTGGTGAGAAAACGCATCATCGGATAGAAGAGATTCACACACTTTTGGAGAATCTGAATAGGCAAGGATGAGAAACTGTTCTCTATAGAATTTATAGAAGAGATTCAAAATTGGAGACGTAGGTGTCATAGAAACAAAAGTATAAATGTGTATGGACTAAAATACCCTCGACTACATGACAAAAATCAGACATTGACTTTGGCATTAGTGGTCAAGGGACTTCTTTGGCATTAAAAACCCATGTTTTGGACCTCCAGCGATGAAAACGCCTAGGTTTGTCCCAATGTGATGCGCATGTACAAGTTTAGGGACGAACAGTGTATTTTATTCTTGTTGTTATTTATAAATATTAGACTAAAATACACCGTTCGTCCCTAATCTTGTACACACGCATCATGTTGAACCAAACCTAGGCGTTTTCATCGTTGGAGGTCCAAAATATGGGTTTTTAATGCCTAACAAGTCCCTTGACCACTAATGCCAAAGTCAATGTCTTATTTTTGTTATGTAGTCGAGGGTATTTTAGTCCATACACATTTATACTTTGTCTTTCAATTTTGATTCTTTTCATTGAAATCCAATTTTGAACCGTTGAGGTCACTGATGCTTTCTGAGCTACATTCCATGTCGCACATAAACTGAAAAAACGTTGAAGATACATTTAGAAGAGTAAATGTGAGGTTCAACCCAACCAAACAAGTTGGGTCATCACCAAAATGTATACAGTTACAGAAAGAGAGCAACCAAAGTACTTAAGAATCAAACGCTCAAAGTCAAGTTCCGAGTCTAAAGCTTTGGTCTGAAACTATAAATAAGCACATATATGAGGTTCAACCCTTCTTAAAGTTTGGAACTTCTTGTTTTGCGTACATGTTCAGGCAATCATCACGGATAGTAAATTCAATTTACATAAACTACAACGAGATTAAAAAAGAAAAGAAAAGAAAACCATTTTACTAACAGAAACACGAAGGTGTAAAATAATGATACGAGTTGGGCCTAACACTTTTAGCTAGTCTCAGGATGAAATGCTAAGATAATGTGTTGCAGCCTCCTTATCGTTATTATGGGTAAATAATGCTTCAGCAACACTATTAGCTTCAAACCCCATTTCTCACAAGACACTGTACCCATTGACGAATTCCCTAACCTATAATATTTATAATCAACAAGTTTAGTCAAACAGCTAAAATCAACCGACAACGCTGAAGATAGTACAGATGCCAAACGGTATAACTGTAACAAAGCAGACAAGTAGTTAGTTACCTTAGTTGGGTCATCTCCATATTTATCAACTGCTATAGGTACCACCTCTCTATTAAGACCTGCTGCCATGTATTTGCCCACTACTGGGTCTACACTAGAGTTCTGCATCAAAAGCAACTTTCGGTGAGCTTTCAAGAAACAGGAAATAAACATGCCTTACCTTTCTTTTCAAATTTGGACGGAAAAAAAAGCGTGTAAACTAGGAGTTTGGGTAAAGCACAGAAGGTGTAATAACTTTTTGTATTTTCTTAAGTTGTACATAATTTATATCTTTTTGTGCTATTGTTGGAGAGAAAGGGATGGAAAACTTGCAGTTTTACAATTATAGTTTTCTCTACGATAAGGTTAACTTAATATCAGTGCTAATTTTGTGGTTTAAAAGGTCTTGGAAACCAAATTTTTTGCTAAAACTACCCATGGTACCTTCCTCTTTACTCGTAAAGTGAGGGGATGCAATGAAATTCTTAGGTTCTATACCTTTCATTCCAAATCCTTTGTTTCCTTCCTCTCCATTTCTTAAAACTCGCTAACGCATTGTAAAACTGTACATAATCTAGTTAAACCGTAACCTTCGGATATCAACCAAATGAATAGCATGTTTTGATTGGGGGAATACAATATCTAAGACCCATCATTAGACACACATACAATGATCTACCACAGCTAGAATTACAATCATAGTTATAATGTTCTACATGTTTCAAAACTAATAGCCAGGACATGTTTCAAAACACACATACAATGATCTACCACAGCTAGAATTACAGGCTATAACTTTATTACTGTAATGAAAATTTGACACATTGTGATGGAATCTGATATAGAGACATGATTCAACATGTCACTAGAAGGACCATAAGAGTGTCTCAAACTGGATCATGAAAGCAAAACACTTTATGGGTAGAAATCAAGGTTGCAAAAATCGGTAGGCGGTAGTTGGGCGGCCGGGTAGGGCCTAGCGATTAATCGGTTAGGCGGGGATTAATCGGATTGGATTTTTCATATATAAAATTATAAAATTTTGAAATTATATGCCCGATTTGGCCGATCTAGCCGATTTTTTTTGGATTTGGCATATTTTTTCCGATTTTGCCGATTTTTACCCGTAATTGATTTTTTTGATTTATCCGATTTTCTCTAATTTGGCCGATTAATCGCTTTAGCCTAGGCCGATTAATCTGATTTTTATCCGATTTTTGTCAGTAACCGATTAATAAGGCCGATTAATGAAAATCGGAACGGCTAATCACCGCCTAGCGATTAATCGTCGATTAATCGGCCGCCGAGACCGATTTTTGCAACAAAGGTAGAAATATAGGCAGGTCAGAGGCAAAACACTTTGGTTGCTCTCTTTCTGTATATGTGCTTATTTATAGTTCCAAACTTTTCTGGTTGGGTTGAACCTCACATTTACTCTTCTAAATGTATCTTCAACGTTTTGTCAGCTTATGTGCGACATGGAATGTAGCTCAGAAAGCATAAGTGACCTCAACGGTTCAAAATGATATTTCAATGAAAAGAATCAAAATTGAAAGACAAATTATAAATGTGTATGGACTAAAATACGCTCGACTACATAGCAAAAATCAGACATTGACTTTGACATTAGTGGTCAAGGGACTTGTTAGACATTAAAAACCCATGTTTTGGACCTCCAGCGATGAAAACGCCTAGGTTTGGTTCAACGTGATGCGTGTGTACAAGATTAGAGACGAACGGTGTTTTTTAGTCTTAATTTTATTTTAATTCAAATGTACAATCACATGAAACACAACATAATCTCTCATTTCAAATCCTTATCCAAAAAGATCCTCTCATCTTCATTATTATTAATGCACAAACAAGTTTGTCATTTTTAATTATGAGAAAGTTACTCCTACCATTTTCTTTATTCCTTTAAGGTGTCCTTTAAATGATAAAGAATTCTCCAACCTTAACGTTTTCCTTAATAACGAGAGGTTAGTTGAACGAAGTCATTACGGGCGACTGTAAATAATTAGCATCTAGTTAAACAACTCGTAAGTGACACCATTCAAAAATCAATGTATGATTCGTACGTAGTTGCCTTTGGCCTACTGTTTACTCGTTGATGCACAAGTCAATACACACGTTTCTACTGTTTACTCAATGTATGGTTCGTCACTTCAATTTTTAGGTTTCTCTAATTCCTTTTGCTTTGGTTTTTTATGGCCAAGAAAGAACTTATCATCCGAATGAATGACTATAACTAATGAAAACTAGTTAACTACTTGGGCTTTAGTTTATTACTAGTTGGTTTCTCTTTTACAAAATAAATGGGCTTGGCTTGTTTTGTTATTGGCCTATTGGGTTTGAGGAATATCAATAATACATATGTAGCACAAATACATGAATCAGCCGACATAAAATTTTATAAAACGAGTCTGGCGCTGTTAGAGGTGCAGCCGTAAACCGGTTTTCAAAAAAACCGACCCACAAAACCGGAACCGGTTTTCAAAAAAACCGGTTTTTACTAAACCGAAACCGGTTTTCTAAAACCGAACCGGTTGTACCGGTTTTCAGTTTTTCTTGCCGACCGGTTTTTTACCGGTTCTAAAACTGGGTTAAACCGGTTTTTTGAAAAAACCGGATAAAACCGATTTTTTTTTTTTGTTGAAAACCGCTAAAAACCGGTTTTAAAAACCGGTCAGCGCAAAGTCAAAAGAGCCGTTGGATTTGAATACAGGTGAAAACCGGTCAAAATCTGACCGTTGGAATTCAAAACCGGTTTTAACCGGTTTTCAAAACCGACTTCTTTGAAACGTGCACTGTAGCACAGTAGCCGTTGGGCTATGTTTCTTACCGTGTCTTTTTTTTTGATTTTTTGAGTATTTTGAAGCTAGAACTTGTAGTATAAATATGTGTATTTGGTTGAGGCTTAAAACACATCAAATCTTTCTTTAATCTTTCTAAATCTCTAATTTCTTTATAATGGAAAACACACAATCACAACAAGCTTCCACTAATCCTCCCTCCGTTGGGTCTTCCCGGTCACGAAAACATTACACACAAGATGATGTTGCTCATGTTAAACCAACTTCACGAAATCCCGAGGTTTTTAATCATATGGATTTGTGTATTATGAATGATGGGACGGAAAAGGCGCGTTGCAAATATATATCACTCGAGTAATGAACGACAAATGAACTATAAACGTTTTCGTAAACAATGTGGTGAACCATTCCTAGGACCGAAATTTGATACACCTACTAGGTGGAATTCTACTTGCATTATGTTTGAAAATATATTACGACAACGTGCTACTTTACATGCTTTTAATGAATTACTTGTTGAAAAAAACGTTTTACTCCGATAGATGACCAAGATTGGGATCGACTAAATGCTTTAACTATTTTTTTACAAGTTTTTAAAGAGGCAACAACTATAGTATCGGGTGTTTATTACCCAACTAGTCCATTAGTTTTAAATCAAATTTATGCTATGACGGAAAAATTAGACGAATTAAAAAACTCACCTACTCAAATGTTTAGAAAAATGGTTAAAGTTATAAAAAAGAGATTTATAAAATATTTTGCTAGTTTACTTTTGGTTTATACTTGTTCCGCCGCACTTAATCCATGTTTAAATGTTGGAGGCGTAGAACTTTTAATAAGAAGAATAATGGAAAATTTAGAATTATCTTTTGGGTTGGACGGTGAAGATCCCAACTATATAGAATCTCAAGTTTTTAAATTTAATGATTATTTTAAAAAATTGTTTGAAATTTATGCAACAAAATATGGTCAACAACCAAACCCAATTCTCGACCCAATGCGGGCCGGTTCGTCTCGAATGACAAGGGACATTAACATAAACCTTTATAATACTTTACGTGAAGACGCTACAAAGCGTCAAATATATGGCTACAAACTTTTTAACAACTTTAAGTCCCGATGAGTTTGCAAACTTTGACATTTTGGCTTGGTGGAAAGAAAGGGAAATCCAATTTCCAATTTTAGCCGCTATGGCTCGTGACTTATTAGCGGTCCAAGCTTCGACGGTAGCTTCCGAATCGGCCTTTTCTCATAGTGGTAGAATTATATCGGAAAAAAGGACAAAACTTAGCCCCGAATCCGTGGAAGTATGTGTATGTTTGAAAGATTATATGGACGGAGTAGATAGGGTACAACATCAAACATCGTTGGAAGGTTCGATTGAAGAAGTTGAAGAAACTATAGCACAAGAAGAAGAAGACATGGGGATATCACCTCCGGCTACCGAATTAGATGAAGGTGAATTTGAACCATTTGATGTTGAAGAGTTAGATGTAGAAGAATTTTTGGATGATTTAATTTCTTGAGTATACACGGGTGATGGCAATGCCGAAACTCGATATACTTGAGTATACTAATATGTTTTTGGGTGATGGCCATGCCGAAGCTCGAAATGTATTAGTATTTATTTATTTTTAGTTCTATAATTGTATTGTTTAAATAAAAGTTATGATTGTATTCGAAATGTGTTAGTATTTTATAGTTTTAGTTCTATAATTGTATTGTTTAAATAAAAGTTATGATTGTAATCGAAATGTATTAATATTTTATAGTTTTAGTTGTATAATTGTATTGTTTAAATAAAAGTTATGATTGTATTCGAAATGTATTAAATGTTTTAAATTCCGAAAAAAAACCGAACCGGTAAAAAACCGATTCCGAACATTTAAAACCGAAAAAAATCGATTCCGAACTTTTAAAACCGAAAAAAACGAAAAAGACCGAAACTGATTTTTGGAAAAACCGGTTTTTTAAAAACCGGTTTTCCAAAAACCGAAAACCGGTAAAAACCGGTTTTTGTGCACCTCTAGGCGCTGTCCGTCGGGCGTTGAAGATTGGCGATTTTTGGTATGTTAATATTGAGCTAATCAACTATAAATTGCTACATTACATGTTTTAATACCACAAAACTTATGACATATATGTTGTATTGAATTATTACATATATGTTTGGTAACTAACAAATGACAAAGATGAATGCTACCCACAAAGGAAGTAAAGTCACATGTGGATCACAAAAGATAATCACCATTTTTTTTTCTTAACACTAAGAAGCCCAGTTAAAAACCCTTTAACTGGGCCTTATAAGCCCAATAAAAAGATCCAGAAACTCAACATGAATACTATGTCGTTTTAACCCTTGTTTAGTATATACGTACGTTAACTTTTTTTACTTCACTTGCCTACCCATGTGTGGCCCGTGCCATAGATAGTGAGGTAGCCAAACCTTTCATCCTCCCCTGGCTAACTCAGCTTGCAATATACTCTAAATTTTACTTTAAAATACTTGAAATCAAATCGATATGAGTCAAGCTCGTAAAGCTCTCGTTTCATAGCAATATGATTAGCATGCATGATATATATAGTATATTTGGTCTTTCACGTACTATTGTCGAAATCTACGAATTTTGTTGGGACAAAACCTTTTTGAGGCAATTCTCTAAAAGGATAAGTAGTCCCACGGAGATACCTTTTTTTAGACAAGATTTTTTTTTTCCCTCAAATTATACAGGGGTACTTTGGGTCTGGGCTACCATAGTTAAAATTATAACACATGTCAGTTACAAAAGTACATCAAGTACAAGTGTGTTTTTTGTTATGAGTATGATTTGGTGATACTGTACTTGTACTTTTGTAAATGAATACATGTCATGATTTTAACTATGGTAGCCCAGAAATACAATAACCCATGTCTAAAAAAGACAGGAAAAAAAAAAAAAAAAAAAAATCTCGTCTAAAAATACACCCTCGTTGAACTACTTATCCCTTTATTCAACCTTTTTCCAGATTGATTGGTTAATGATATCATTGGGCACAAATATATATATTATATCTTGAGATTCGAAAACATTTGGTAGAATTTACTATGGATTTGGGGTCGTTGTTATCTATACTACTTATAATAGATGAATGAATCTCTCTCCTCATAGTCTTAAAATTAAGACTTACAAAATACAAAGCCAATTGTACAATACACAATGCACTATTTATGATATTTCTCATCAATCTTAATTTTAAGAGTTACAAGTCTTAAAGCTTAATGTACAAAATACAAAGCAATATTAATGTGGTCAAGATTTAACATAGTCAATTAATTAACAGATCAATAAATACAATTAATGCAGTTATTAAAACACCCCTTACACAAGAAATACAAATTATCAAGCATATTGTACAACTAACTTAAACACAATTTCTACATTAAATGTCACTAATACAAATAATAAAACACATTATACAAATATTCAAGCCTGAACAGGCAACGGGCCAAATAAGCCCGAGCCCGAACGGGTACGGTCCAAACGGGTCAAGCTCGAACGGGCACAGGCCAAATGGGGTTGAGCCCAAATGGGCACGAGCCAAACGAGGTCGAGCCCAAACGGGCACGGGCCAAACGGGGCTCGAGCCCGAACGGGTACGGGTTAAACAAAATTCTGATATCCGTAAATTTATTGTCAAAAAAAACATAATAAACTAAAATACATGATTCAGGGTACCCGCCGCTGCAACGCGCGAGTACCCTGCTAGTATCTCCAACATATATATTTGCGAATAAATAACAAGTCATTAATGCCACATATTCATATGACTATGCCATGTCATGAATATCATGTTAGCTAAGTAAATTCATTAAAAGAAATTCAAGATAGAAAAAACCAAGATCACTGTTGGGAAAGACACACACAAACACGCACCATGAACCGAAATATATGCTCGCATCATGATCAGGAAAATCATATAAGTAAATCAACCAGAAATTTTAAAAAGAGGCGTTTCATATGAATTTCAAAGGCTTTAAGAAAATGGTGATCCCATTGAATTATAAGATATATTAAATGTGGGCTTAAACGTGGTCGTTTTGCACAGGCTTTTCCCGACAATTTTTTTGGGCTATTTGGCCTGGTCTTTGTGGTCCGCCGGAGGTAACCCAACCCAAAAATATAAGGCGTCCTTTATTATTTTATGCCTCCCTATCTTCTCAAACCTTCCACAATCATCGCCACACACACAGATGCAAAAAAAGTATAGCGGGATCCATAATCTTCATTGCCTCTCGACCCCCATAAACATTACGCTTTATGCTTTCTTCATCACCCATCATCAATCCAGTATGTTACTGAAGCTGTGGTCGGTGTGTTTGATGTCAAAATATGGGTATCATACTCAGTTGGCGGCAATGTAAGTTTGATATATCACCCAAAATCAGGTAAACTTTTATCATTTGTATGTTTGTTGATACTTTTTTTTGGTTTACTTTTCAATTTTAAGGTTTTAATTGGTCGGATTCAAGAATTACTGGGTTGGGTTTGTTTGAATCTAAGTATACAAAAATTCAGAATTTTCACTTTCTATCTTTTTTCTGATTTTCGGTTTTTTGAGGGTTTATGTTCCTACTTTGTTATAATTTTCTTGTCAAAAATTGTAGTAAGAAGAAGAAGGAAAAAAAAAAAAAAAAAAAAAAAAACTGGATGTTAGATTAGATATAGGCATAAACGTTCATTTGGGTTCTAGGTTTATTAATTTCAGGGTATTGATTTGTTTTCATGTTTTCCTTTTGTCTGGCCCAATTTCATGGCCATTTTTAAGTGTGCACTAGAATAGCAATTCATTGCCGTTACGTTTATGTTAACGCAGACATCGCTGTTATTCCATTCGACGGTGTGCAGAAAAAAAAAAAGTTATACATTATTGATATACACTTCCCTTTATTGATTATAATAGGTTTTTATGAATTTGTTTACTAATTATCCAGGTCACAATCTTTTGCTCTATCTGGTTGTAATTAAAGGAAATAGGAGCCATATTGAGTGTGACTACGAAAAGATAACGGGTGATGGGTATTGTTGCATTCCGACCCATTAACCTACCTACATATTTTTACACACACAATATGTTTATGATTATGTAAACATAAAAGCAATGCCAAACAGTACCAAAGTGACTATTATATAATGAAAGATCATACATGTTTAATGATTATCTGTTTGGCAGGTTAGTGGCCCTCTTGGCCAAACGAGTTGGATTCAAGGCTGCGCGTCAGGTTTGAATGGTCGTTTTATGAGGGAATTAATATTTTTTTTCCCAAAGGTTTCCTTTAGCTTCAATTGAGAACAATTCAGGTCAGAGCGTCAATGGTCAAGGTTAAGAAAAATCCCAGATTCTTAAATACACATTCATTTAATTCTCTCAAAGTAGTTTCTGTGAGCTATAGTACATCATATCTGAATATTCATATGATTTGTTTACGTTTATATAGGCATATCTATCTATCACCAAAGTGATACAATACATTTTCTCCATGTTTTTCTTGCTGTCGTAAATCGAAGGAAGCTAAATTATCAAAGTATTTGATAACACTTTTAAGCATTGGACTTTATTTCTATTGGATCGGGTCGTATGACTTACTTCGTTAAGAAACTTTCAGAAGTAAGGTCTTTCTGAAATTTATTTTAAGAATGTCTTAATATCAACTAATTAAGAATACTGTCTAAAATGCTCTTTTTGTTTCTATACACGCAGCTAAGATAAGAATCAATAAATGCAATTTATTTGGACAAAGGGCTCAGAATCAGACAATTATCCAGTCATCAAATCAGTGGTTTGCGGGATGAGGAACAGAATAACACACAGGTTACGTATCTGTACCAGAATAATACATGGTTTTCTGTATGATATCCTTTTAAACCCAGTAAAAAGCAAAAATGAAAAAGCTGAAAAGAAGCAGTAATTTTGTATATACTTTTATGTGTTTGGATGAATGATCGAGTACATTTGTTGCAACTACATAAAAAAGTAGTCATTTTGTATGTGACCTATACATGTGCAGTTGGAAATGCAGAGGTACTATGTAACTATTTGTAGTTATCTTTAAGGCAATGTCGTTATTCTTGGCATCTCTGAAACGTGCGGGACCAACAGGGATTACCGTATGGGCAGTCACTTTAGTGTAAGATATAATCAACGAATGTTTAATTGGAATATGTTGGTATTTTTTAAATTGAGTTTATGGACTTGAGTAACCCATAAGATCAGTAGCCAAAAAAAAAAAAAGAAAGGCGGGTGGACATCATTGTTTTGGGGAAAACTATGTTCAAGAATTCATTAAAAAGGCTGCTCAGGTACTTTCCATAATGTTTTATAGTTGCGTTTAGTATTAAAAAAATATATATTTATACATAGTATATTTTTACCAAGTACCAAGTAAGTGCAATAAACTTATAAATAAATTACTAATTTACAAGTTACAAGTTTTATCAGTAACAAAGAATCATAATTTACTCATAATTAATCAATAGCCAAAAGTCAGTATGATAAAGTTTAGTCAAAGTTGAACAAGATATAACTTCTAGCATTGAATCAAAGAAATTAACTCACTTTGTACCTAATGATATAACATATGTTATTATTATAATCAAAGAATAACATGTGAGTTTACAACTTGTATCACGCAACAGGAGGAAGACAATTATTCGATTATGCATTAAAGTAAAGAGTTTACTCACTTTGTAGAATCAGTCGCAGTACTAGGAGCTTGAATGAAATAAAAATAGGGTAATTTGGATGTAGGGTAAGAACTATGGCCGTCAATGTGTGTTTTTATGGACGTCGTTTACTAAGGTCTTTATTAAAAGGGATAATGACAAAAAAAAAAGCATCAAACTTGACCACTTATGAAATTGTGTGTACCCAACTATTTTTTTCTTCATTGTAACACAAACTTTTTGAATTTGTGTTATTGTATGTATCCAGTCAAGGTAAGTGTTACATCGTTAGTCCTATATTAACGGCTGTTAGTAAATAACTTAAAATTATGTTTTCTTACGTTTTCATCCGTTTTTTTACGTTTTCGTCTATTTTTTTACATATTCGTCTGTTTTCTTCCGTTTTCGTCCGCTTTCTTACGTTTTCATCCGTTTTCACACGTTTTCGTCCGTTTTCTTACTTTTTTATACGTTTTAGTCCGTTTTATACGTTTCGTCCATTTTTTTTACATTTTCATCCGTTTTCTTATGTTTTCATCTGTTTTCTTATGTTTTTATACATTTTCGTCAGTTTTCTTACGTTTTTTATACGTTTTTGTCTGTTTTTTAACGTTTTCGTCAATTTTCTTATGTTTTCCTATAAAAATAGACGACAACGTAAGTAAACGGACGAAAACGTTTAAAAACGGACGAAAACATAACAAAAACGTATAAAAACGTAAGGAAACAGACGAAAACGTACAAAAACGGATGAAAATGTATAAAAACAGACGGTTTCTTACGTTTTCATCTTTTTCGTCCGTTTTTTACGTATAAAAATGGATGAAACATATAATAATGAATGGAAACGTCTAAAAACGAACATAAATGTATAAAAACGAACGTAAACGTGTAAAAACAAATGAAAACGTATAAAAACGAGCAAAAACATGTAAAACGGACGAAAACGTTTTCATCCATTTTGTCCGTGTTTTACGTATAAAAACGGATGAAAATGTATAATAACGAACGAAAACGTGTAAAACGACAAGAACGTGATAAAACAAACGAAACGCGTTTAAAACGAATGAAAACGTATAAAAACGAGCTAAAACGTGTAAAAACGGACGAAAATGTTTAAAAAGGGATACAAACGTATAAAAACAGACGAAAACGTATAAAAACAGATGAAAATGTAAGAAAGCGGAAGAAAACGTAAAAAAATTTAAGAAAACGTATGAAAATGTATAAAAACGGATGAAAACGTAAAAAACATAAGAAAACGGAATTTTAAGTTATTTAGTAATGGCCGTTAATATAAAGGACTAACGACGTAACGCTTAGCTTGACTGAATATATACAATAACACAAATTCAAAAGGTTTGTGTTATAATGAAAAAAAATTAGTTGGCTACACATAATCCCAGAAGTGGTCAAGTTCGATGCATTTTTTTGTCATTCTCACTTATTAAAATAGTTAGGCTTCGTATAAATGGTTTAATTTTTAGAAATCAGCCTAAATTTCAAATTGCGCTAATTGCGACTATTGCTAGCATTACACAAATGCGATAAACTGCGGTCAATTGCGAGCACAATCTGGGATGGCCTCGCATTAGGTACCTTGAAGCGAAATTTCAAATGCAATGCAATGATGCGTGCAATTTGCACAATGATGCGCACATTTTTAAACCAAGACTATAAACATCAGTATATAGTTTGTATTATTGTTGCCCACATGATTTTTGTATTTCATAGTTAAGTTATTTGTTCAGCTTCAAATTTGTACTTTTGAATTATTCTTTGGTTATGAACATCAGGTATCTCGATGAAATAATCTACTTCGTCACACACTACAACTGGAGAATTAGTTGGATCAACAACTTCTTTCATCAAGTACCTGTCATATCCTTTTAATTGTATATTGAGGCTTTAGTATATGTAGATTTATATGGATCTAAATGCATTTACTATACAAAAATGTGTCTAATGGATTTAATTGGTTGGAATTCATTCAAATTTGTTATGAAATGCATAAAATTCTTCTACATTGCTCATTACCCAAACCGCGCTCACCCACCCATTTGCCAATTGGAACTTCCAGTTCTGCAACATGTATAGAACTCTGCAATTTACTACCTCGATATTAGTGTTGAATGTCTGACAATAAGTTTATGTTGCATCACTTATTTGACCTTTTAGTGCATATCAGTCATTGTAAAGCTAATGGTTTGCTTTCCGCCTTTTTCAGTTACACGAAATAAAGAACGAGCATTTGTTGTTGTGACCTCACTAAGTTCTAACGAGAACGTTTCTGTATTGGTTGATAGGGTAAGCTCTTCTTTTGTATGTTTCTAAAATATTTTTTCTTAATAGTTTACATCTCATGAAATATCTTATTAACAGAGTTATATTCTTGCAGTGGAAGGCTGTGACAGAGGAAATGCATGAAGATGAGGCAAACGAACTTGCAGATGCTCTAGAGCCATTGGAGAAACAAAGGCAGCGCGAGATTGAGGCTTGACTAAATGTGTATTTTTTTTTTGTTGACATGTATGTTCAATTGTGTATACTTTATTTTCATTGTGATGGTTCCTTATGGTACCCAACTCTCAGCCCCTTGGTGGTGATTGGTAAGCAGTTTCGAGCTTCTTCATTTTTTTTTCTTCTTCTGTTATATAGACCTAAACCTCTTATCAAATGTGTTTATTTATCATATTTTGTCTAGGCGAAGGAGAGCCAAAGAAACAGTAGAAACCAAACAAAGTGTAGGTAAGAGTTATTTGCTAAAGTTGTGAAAATAAGGTATTCTTTAGCTCATTCATGATATAAGTGGGATGAATATGGGGGCGATCGGTTTATATGAAACTTAAAAGTAGGTAGTCCTGAAGACTGTTTACATCAGGTTTATATGGCCAACAATGCAATAAAATCATGCATAATTTACCTGACCCAGTCAATTGAATGAGTTCGGAAGGCAATTTTGGAATATTAAATCACTAGAATCGATCAGTGGCATTAATCGTTTGCTGATAAGGATTTAAAACATACGTTTTTAGAGGGTCATTTAAGCCCTAAATCGACACATTTTACATCCATTACTACTCAAAATAGTTCCTTTTCATATTTTAGGTATTTTAAAAGAAAAATGCTAGAATGAAGCATATTTGGATGAAAAGGAGCGAAAATATGAAGAATGTTGGAAATGTATATATTTACAAACATGTGAATGTCCGGATTCGAACTCGTGACCACGGGATTGCACACATTAGCGAATGAGAATTAAAGTTAATAATTAATGTTTATGTTTACGATTAATTATTGCACATTAAGTCCGGTTAACGATCGTAAAGTATTTAACGGAAAAATGACTAACGACCGTTAAATGGAAAAGAGAAGGACTAGAAATGGAAAACTTGGAAAGTTATGGGTTTGGCTTTGGGCTTGTGTACATGGCGGCCATAGGGGCCTCTCCAAAGCCTAATTCACTAACTGTTCCTAAGGTACCTACTAGTATATAAAGAGGGTTAGGTTCTAGGGTTTCACACACTTGTGCATTGAATTAACCCTAGATCTCTCCTCTCCCTTCTTGCTATAATCGGCCAGACCCCAATTGTAAGGGAGTTCGGTTTCGTTTTGCTTAAACGAGGAATTGTGTTAGATCTAGCAATCGCTTGATTCGTTTGGTTAATTCGTGTGTACAAGAACGTGGTTGTAAGACAATTCTACACCAATAAGTACTTCTTTGCTTTGCTCGAGGGTTGTTTTGCTTTGCTCGAGGGATTTGACATTCGCAAGAGGTACGTTACGCATACTTTTAGTTAATTAATTTATTTGTTATGATCTTAAGTCTTAGCTGTGTACTCTTGATGTTATTGTATTGTATGTTATATTTTATAAACTCATCAGTGGCATCACGAGCCTTGTATAACAAGTAATTAATTACTGAAACACATAATTAAAATAAACATTAATGTGTTATTATTTGTATGCTTAGATCTAGGGTTTGCAAAACCTAAACCCTAATTTTGGGGGGGGGGGGCGTTTTTTTTGGGTGCCCTAATTAGGGTTTTGTAAACTATTGTTTTAATTGGATTAGAAACCCTAAGATGCATGCAACTTTATGTGTATATGCGTAACTTTGATTAATTGCATTAATTGTTAAGTGTAATTTTATATCCATGATAATATCGCATGTTTTATCAGGATTTGCTTTATTGTATGTTTTTCATGTTTAAGTGATATACACTAATTTTGATAGATCTAAAATTGGGGAAGACCTCAATAATTATTAATTTAATCAATTATGTGCTATGTGGTATGTATTTAATTTGACTTGCGCAATCGATGAATCGATGCATGTGGTTCACCTTGTACATAGATGAAAACGGGGGAAAGTCTTAATTAAATATATGCATATTGTCAAATCTAGAATTGGTTATTAATAGGATTTATCAAACCGTTTGCATGTGGCTATTTGATATGCATGACTTTTATTTGTTATGCATTCATTGTTTATTTGTTTATTTTTTTAAATACTTGCTTGTTTGTTATGTGTAACAAGGGTATTTTTACAAGAAAAAAAACTGACCTAAACAATGGTGAAACATGTATTTTTAAGAATAGTAATCATAATCGTTTAATTGATTGTTGACTTTGGTACAAATGGTCTGAACGGCTCACTCATGAGAATGAACTAACAAAAGGGGTTTAAAGAAGTGCGCACAGTCACACTGAAAGGATGTCTAAGGTTGTGCTTTAGCGCGTACTTGGTCCTCTGCCCCCTGTAAGTTCGAGTGGAGCTACTTAGTAAGCCATTAAATGTGCAAGCTCATCTTAAGGGCGAATTAGTTTAATTCCATGCGCCATTTCGGTGGTAATTATCCGAAACACTAAGTGTTTACACTTATGCAAAAGTACGGTATAATGGATGATAATTAACACTAAATTCCTTGATGGGTGAACCCAATACCTCATTAAGTTGATGATGAAAAGCTTATACATTAAAACAAGAAATAAATGTTTTAATAAAAACTATGCTACAAAGATGAATGCATGACATCTTTGTACATATTTGATTTAACATCAAAACTATTACCCTTTAATTTAAGTTATATGCCATCCACCGAAACGGAAACACCTAAGATTACTTTCTATTTGCGTGAGAACGTGACTTAGATCTTAATTGAAGGGTAAAATGTCCACGTGTCGTGAGAACGGGCATGGACGATTTTGCAGTTTCTTAAGTGGGACAATTAATTGAGGTAGGCAGTGAGAACTGGCAACTCAAGGCATAAGATGGGATAAAACATGTTTACATGGCGATTGATATTGGTATATGAATCCCATAAATCTATGAATTGCAATTGAAATTGGCAATTGAGCAAATGCTCTACCATTTTGTATAAGGTTCATTACTAGCAGATCAACTGACGTAATGAAATTATGACAATTTGGATCCTAGTTTTCAATAAATATTAATTGGTATATGAATATGAACCTTGGGTATTTAATTGTTTATTGAAAAGGAAAATTATCAAAATACTAATTATGGTTTTTTGAACTTTTTCTGTAGATGGCTCAATCTGATAACACTATGAGCTTACTGAGTGCCGCTTTCAAAGATATGATTGGAAGGGACAAGCTGACTGGCCCTAATTTCAATGATTGGCATCGTTCACTTAGGATCATCCTTCGTGTTGCCAAAAGGGTTGAAATTTTGACTACACCTCTGCCTGATGCTCCTCCCACCGGCAACGCTCTTGAACTAGAGGCATATCGTGTTGAATATGAGAAGCACAATGATGTGGCGTGTCTAATGCTTTCGGGGATGTCTGCTCAATTGCAAAAACAATTTGAGCACTATCCGCCTATGAGCATCTAGAATGAACTCAACGTATGTTTGAGAAGCTACCGGCAGCTGAACTGTATGAACTTATTGAAAAGGTTCATAGTTGCAAGCAAGAGGTTGGCAAATCTGTCTCCGACCACGTCCTAGAGATGAAACATCACTTGGACCAATTGGAGAAGCTCGGCTGTGGTTACTGGAATGATGTATGTGTCGGCCTCATCAATCACTCCCTTAATCAGGATCGATTTGGTGATTTTGTCCGAAATTTAACATGCATTGCACGGGGAAGACAGTGAATGAGTTACATGCAATGCTTGTAGACTACGAGAAGAGATTGCCAAAGAAGGCTCCTACACCTGCTGTACTGCATACAGGGTGTGTAGGGGAAATAAGCCTAAGCCGCAAGCAGATAAGAAAGGAAAAGGAAAGGGGAAGCAAGTTGTCATCCCACCAGCTCCTAAGAAGAACCCTGGAAAGAAAAGGAGAATCCTAAGAAGGATTTGTCTGCCACCACTGCAACTCATCGGGTCACTGGAAGCGGAACTGTCCAGTTTATCTGAATGAGTGCCTTCAGAATAAAATAAGATGGTGCCTAGCTCATCAGGTATTTTTATGTTTGAATTATTTCTTTTCCTCATAAGCAAACTCCTGATATATGATACAGGATGTGGTACTCACATCTGTAATACATCGCAGGGACTTAGGGGGGCAAAGAAGCTGACCTGTGGAGAAAGATACTTGTACGTTGGAAATGGAAATCGTGCAGCTGTCGAAGCCATAGGGACTTTTGATTTAGTGTTGCCTTCGGGCTTAATTTTAGAACTAAATAATTGTCATTATCACCCTCCATTGTTAGGGGTGGTATTTCAGTTTCTTTGTTAAAAGATATTGGTTTTGTGCACACTTTTACAAGTTATGGAATTTCAGTTTCTTTAAATAATGTTTTTTACTTTAATGCAATCTATTGGTGTGTTTGAAATTGATATGGATGGTTGTATATCCAATAGAAATAATTCGTTGTATAGCATTAGCAATAAGAAGAGCAAGTTGAACTGTGACTCTTCTTATCTTTGACATTGTCGCCTTTCCCATATTGGCAAGAAACGCATGGAAAAGCTGCAACACGATGGGCTTTTACAAATGGTCAATGATGAATCATTTGACAAATGCGAGTCTTGCATTGCTGGGAAGATGACTAGGAAACCTTTTTACCCCAAGTGGAAAGGGCTTCTGATCTACTTGGATTAATACACACTGATGTGTGTGGTCCACTTAGACATGTGTCAAAACGTGGTGCTGTCTACTTCTAACCTTTACGGATGATTTCAGTCGTTATGGTTATGTTTATTTACTTAAACATAAACATGAAGTCTTTGAAACATTTAAGTTTTTCAAGAGTGAAGTAGAATTACAACTCGGTAAGAAGATTAAAGCTCTTCGATCCGATGTAGAGGTGGTAGTATATAAGTCAAGAGTTCAAAGATTACTTAGCTGAGTGTGGAATTATCCAGCAACTCCATCTCCTATACTCCACAACAAAATGGTGTATCTGAAAGGATAAATCGTACCTTACTTGACATGGTACGATCAATGTTTGAACTTACGACTCTACCTTTTACTTTTTGGGATTATGCCCTTGAAAGCTATTCACATTTTGAATATGGTTCAAACAAGAAGGTTGTTAAAACTCCATATGAAATATGGAGGAAAAGCTCCAATTTTCTTACTTAAAGGCCTGGGGATGTGAAGCGTTTGTTAAACGTGACACACCTGATAAGCTCCAAGCCAGATCTGTTAAGTGTATCTTTGTAGGATACCCTAAGGAAACTATGGGTTACTACTTTACTACCCAGCTGAGAACAAAGTCATTGTGGCTAGGTATGGAGATTTCCTTGAAAGGAATCTCATATCTCAAGAACTCAGTGGAAGAGTATATGATCTGGAATATGATCAAGAAGATACAACACCTTCTGAAAATACTATCCAACTTCAAGAAGAACCTGAAGTAGGTGCTCCTCCTGAAGTGTTCCCATTCGAGGTCTGAAAGGACTACACGAGCACCTGACCGTCTATGTCTTAACGTAGAGGTGGAGGAAAATATGGTTGGGGATCTTAATGAACCTACCAACTATAAGGCTGCCATGGCTGATCCTGAAAAGGATAAATGGCAGATTGCTATGAATGGGGAAATGCAATCCATGAAAGATAATGAAGTTTGGATTGAAGTTGACCTTCCTCCAAATGCGAAAATCGTTGGAAGTAAGTGGATCTTCAAGAAGAAAACTGACATGGATGGCAATGTAAACACCTACAAGGCTCGTCTAGTGGCTAAAGGTTTTACTCAAACCTATGGCATTGACGAGGAGACATTCTACCCTGTAGCGGACATAAGAGCTATTAGGATTCTCATAGCTATAGCTGCACACTATGACTATGAGATTGGCAAATGGATGTCAAAACCGCTTTTCTGAATGGTCGTCTAGATGAAGACATCTATATGACTCAGCCGGAAGGGTTTGTGAATCCATTATTTCCTAACCGTGTATGCAAGCTTAAGAGGTCCATTTATGGACTGAAGCAAGCATCAAGGCAAGGGAATAAAAGATTCGATGGAGAAATCAAAGGTTTTGGATTTACTCAGAATCTTGATGAGCCATGTGTATATCACAAAGCTAGTGGGAGTCATGTTACTTTCCTTGTTCTGTATGTCGATGACATATTAATCATAGGAAATCATATACAAGTCTAAATGAGGTGAAAGCCTATCTTGGTAAATATTTTTCGATGAAGGACTTAGGGGAAGCAGCATACATCCTTGGAATCAAGATCTACCGGGATAGATCAAGGCGGCTAATTGGTTTAAGCCAAAGTGCTTACATTGACAAAATATTGAAGAGATTCAATATGCAAAATTCCAAGAAGGGATTTTTGCCAATGCAAGTAAATCATGGTTTGAGCAGCCAAGGCTGTGCTTCAACACCTGCAGAGGTGGCGCGTATGAAGAAAGTTCCTTATGCTTCGGCTGTAGGATCTATCATGTACGCGTGCGATGCACGAGGCCTGATGTGGCGTTTGCTCAAAACTTGACCAGTCGGTATCAACAGAGCCGTGGTGAAATTCACTGGCCTGCTGTTAAACATATTCTCAAGTACCTTAGGGCTACAAGAGATATGTTCATAGTGTATGGAGGAAATCCAGAAGCAGAACTGTCTGTTACAGGTTACTGCGATGCATCCTGGAAATGTGACAAAGATGATACGAAGTCTCAGACGGGTTACATTTTTGTCATCAATGGGATTGGAAGAGTAAGAAACAAACAACACTTGCAATGTCTGCTACAGAAAGTGAGTACATAGCGGCGTCTGAGGCTGCCATGGAAGCTGTTTGGATAGGAAGTTTATTCGGGGCTGGTGTTATGCCGTCGATTAAACATCCTATTAAAGTATATTGTGACAATTCAGCTGCAATTACTTTTGCCCATGAACCTGGAGTTATGAAGGGCACCAGACACTATCCTAGACAATATCACTATGTTCGAGAGAAAGTCGAGATAGGTGAAATTGAGTTACTCAAAGTTCACACAGATGATAACCTAGCAGATCCTTTAACGAAGGCCTTACCTGGTGAAAAACTTAATCATTTGTTTGATAAGTTTGGACTTCGTTTAGCTAGTAGTTTCATGCCCATCTGTGACTAAGTATTTTAGATATAAAAGGATATTGTAAATATTATTATTGAAATGAAATAAAGTATTTTTGTTATGTTTATTATTCATTTATTATGATGTTGTCCTATATTTGCATGTTTAAATCCTTGAATAACTTAAGTTATTCTAAATAGTCCATTGTCAATCAATAACATGGGAATGATATTGAATTAAGACAAATCTGAGTATTAGTTAGAATATACTTGAAAGTATATTGATGCGTAGCATGACTAATTTCATATGATATTCAATGAATTGAATATAGGACTTATCCCACCCGCATGATAATACTTTATGGATCTTTGTCATTAAGTATATCATGGATATTTATCCTCTGACTTGAGATACAAGAGATATGTCATGGAGTAGTGCTTTTGTGAAGCAATCTAAAGCTACACATAACTGGTAGTTATAAGGGTTGTTTTCAGAAGTGTTGCGAAATTTATGAATCCTGTGTAGTCAAATGGGATTTGTTTCCTTCAAATTTATTTTGAAGTATAATACTACTGGGCCCCTCGTAGGGTTGTTAAAATGTTTGCATGGCCATGCCCAAGGTCTTCTGGAAATGTTCAGAAGAATTGGTAATCTTAATCAATCACATAAAGCGAGAAACAGAATAGTAATTAAGAAATGAGTGAGATCCATATTCTTATTAACATGGTATTAGAAACAAAAGGATGAATATGATGATGAATCATCAAACTTGGTTTTTCTCCAGAAAACCATACACGAGTTGTACCGGGGGCATTGGCGTGTTGCTAGACGCTAACCAATGTCATTTCACGTTTTAAACATATCAAGTGGAGCTGTTGGAAATGTATATATTTACATGTGAATGTCCGGATTCGAACTCGTGACCACGGGATTGCACACATTAGCGAATGAGAATTAAAGTTAATAATTAATGTTTATGTTTACGATTGATTATTGCACATTAAGTCCGATTAACGATCGTTAAGTATTTAACGGAAAAATGACTAACGACTGTTAAATGGAAAAGAGAAGGACTAGAAATGGAAAACTTGGAAAGTTATGGGTTTGGCTTTGGGCTTGTGTACATGGCCGGCTATAGGGGCCTCTCCAAGCCTAATTCCCTATCTTGTTCCCTAAGTTTACATACTAGTATATAAGGAGGGTTAGGTTCTAGGGTTTCACACACTTGTGCATTGAATTAACCCTAGATCTCTCCTCTCCTCTTTCTTGTCCTATAATCGGCCGAGCACCCCATTGTAAGGGAGTTCGTTTCGTTTTGCTTAAACGAGGACTTGTGTTAGATCTAGCAATCGCTTGATTCGTTTGGTTAATTCGTGTGTACAAGAACGTGGTTGTAAGACATTATTCTTACACCAATAAGTACTTCTTTGTTTTGCTTTGCTCGAGGGTTTTTTTGCTTTGCTCGAGGGATTTGACATTTGCAAGAGGTACGTTACGAATACTTTCAGTTAATTAATTTATTTGTTATGATCTTAAGTCTTCCGCTGTGTACTCTTGATGTTTACTTGTTTATTGTATGTTATATATTTTATAAACTCATCAAAGAAAAAGGCAAAGTCAAGATCAAAGGCACTCCAGCAGCACCTGACGGCGTCCCAACCAAAGGGCGACGTCATCCCTTTATAGAAGATTTGATCAAATTACACGCGATGGCTAAGGTGAAATTCTGGTTCTACAACCTGACGGTGTCACACCTAAACTCTGGAAGGCGTCACTCATAATTTCCACACCAGACGCCCAAGAACCAAGCTCAGACGACGTCCTTCATGGAGACTGATGGCGTCACCCTAATGACGGCGACATGACGACGTCAATTGCAAAAGGTGACGCCGTCGCACTTGTAAATCTATATATAGAATTCAATTTTTCTGTTTTAAGAGGAGGTAAAACTTTAGAGAGCAAACCCTAATTCAGTTGTAGTCTGAATTTGACAGTATTCTAGGGTCCCATACCCTATTTTACATTATAACATAAGTTTGTTAATCCATTTTATCATTATGTCTACCCCATGTTCAATCGTATGTGTGTATGCTTGCTTCTTTACATGAGTAGCTAAATTATTCTTGTGTTTGCTTAGATCTATGAAAGCTAGTTGTTAATTATTGTTAGGTTGTCTCTTGTCTTAATTAGTAGACGCTAGATTAAGTAAAACTGGCTTCTTCTTTAATTGTTGCGAGCTTGAATGTCCTAAATAGCAAAAAAGCTTAAGACTGCGCTTAAGCCATTCGTTGTGTTTATTGCGTGAATTGTAACTTAAGTATAGTGGATTATTCTGGGGAATTACCATTGTACTCTCCGATCCTGGGTAGTCTAGAGGAGAGTCGCAATTCATAGAACTAGGGATTTAGGCACCACCATAAGCAATTCATAAAACGGAATACAACGCCCCAATTAAGATTGTTAATACAAATAAGCCGTAAAAACGTTTATTTATATTTTACGATCTTCTATTGTTTTGTCGATAACAAACGTAAAATCATATTAACGAAACAAATAAAATACGTAAATGGTTTGAACTAACAGTTTCTAACATATTCACATTTTCACATAAAACACTAAAACAAGAATAAGTGATTTTATGATTTAGTAATACATATGTACAACAACTAGTGTTTACATATTTGGATAAAATATACACATAACTAGTATGTAGTATATTGGGTAATATAAATGGGTAGAAACTTAAGTATCACAACCCATTGGGCAAATACATTGAATGTAGTAGGGTACAACCCAAAGCCCATAACCCATGGATCTTGACCCATAACCCATTGTATGACATCATGCTTATATCACATATGGATAATACCCATAACCCATGGATCAACCCATACCCAAGTAACTAAGTTCATTGCACTCAAAGATACATTGTATCTAGACAAAGATCCATGGTTCAACCCATGACCCATGACCCATAACCAAAATACCCATGGGTAAAGAGGAGCGTTCCACGGATCCCTAGCTTTGTGCTAGCGGGATCCCAAGTGGAAGGGATCCGTGGGATCCGGGGAACAGTAGGATTTTCCTCTATAAATAGTGAGCCATTTCTTCATTATTGATCATCCATTTCTAACACACTTTCCCCCTGAGTTAAATCTCACTAACCTTAGATCCAAGAGATCTATGTTTGTAGTTTTGTTTTTGTGTGATCTTTTAGGTTTCTCTTAAAGGCAAGATCATTACCTTTGAAGTCACGCAAGCTCAAGTCCATGAGTTGCCATGCTTCCTCATCATTAAGGCTACTGAAGTCTTCTTGTTGATGATTCCTTTCTTTCCTCAAAGAAGTGTAGTGTTGAAGACATTAGTGAAAGATGTCTCAAGTGTTAAGACGAAGATATTAGTGAAGGGTATCTATCTTCTATAGCATAAGCACTTGTTGTAGGTGCTTAGAAGTCAAGAAAAAGAAGCATTAGTGAAAGGTGCTTAGAAGTCAAGACAAAGAAGCATTAGTGAAAGGTGCTTAGAAGTGAAGACACAAGACATTAGTGAAAGGTGTCTTGTAGATCTAGTCAAAAGGCATTAGTGAAAGGTGCCTTAGATGTACATTCGATATGGTGTATTTCGATGTACAAGATAGACTAGTATTAGATCCAAGGATATTGATATCCTTGATGATGTTGTAAAGGAGTAGATCTCCTTTGGGATTAGTCGTTGATGTAGTGTGGTAGTAGTTCCTCCATTGCAATGGACCTAGGTGCTTAGCCTAGTACCTAATAAATGGTAGGCGACGTTGTGAAAGGTGTAGTTCACCTTGGAGTGAAAGAACTAGGTACTTAGCCTAGTACCTTATAAAGGGTAGGCGACGTTGTGTAGGTGTGGTTCACCTTGGAGTGAAAGAACCCAGTGGTTAGCCTAGCACCGGAAAAAGGGTAGGCGACGTTGTGAAGGCTTCTCCGCCATAAGGAGATTGGTGTAGTGATTACGAACTCTCGAGTGGGTGACTCGGGGAGTGGAGTAGGGCAAGGAAGGTATCCTTGTAGCCGAACCACTATAAATACTCGTGTTGTGGTTTTGTGCTTCTTACTCTTATCTTTTCATTACTTACCTTTATATGCTTGTTTATCAACATCCAACACACACATCCAAATAGATTGTCATAAGTCAATCTAAATAGATTAAAAGGAAGTTTTAATTGGCAAAACTATTCAACCCCCCTTCTAGTTTTCGACAATTGGCATCAGAGCTTCGTTACCAAGTTTCTTGAAGTATATTGTACTTTAAAAACTTGATACGATCCATGGTTAATTGAAAACTACAAAGAAGGTTTTTCATAAAAACAAATACCATGTCTTTTAAAACTATATGTTTGGATGTTGATTTGATAACAACAATTTTCTTATTTACTCTTTCATTTAATTGCACTAATCTTCTTTGTCATGTTTATTAGTCAAAGCTCATACCCACCAAGCTTTAGGAGTCGCTTGGTAACAAGAATACATTCCTTAAGAAGGTATCTTAATCGCAAAGGAGAGGGAATCGTCTAAGTGACATTTTTTGTGTCATTTGTAAAGACATTCCTAAGTGCGCTAGAGGTATGATTTTCTTTTTATTTTGCTTGATAATTAAGTATGCCTATTTAGGTATTTATATGATTATCTTTTGTTCTTATACATGCTTTACATGAAGCTTCATTAGGAATCCTTTTTCTCACATACGTGTTTTACTTCTCGTCTAAAGTCATGGTATATAAAACTTATGTTTTGTCTCTTTTAAATCCAATAATAAAACAAAACACGAATTACAAAAATTCCTCCTTCCCTATAAATAACCCTCGTCGACCACTCTAACAACCCTCACTTTTTCAAATCCTCTAATTTCAAAAATTTTCTCTTATTCAAAAATTATTCTTCCTCTCCTCATCTCAACCAAACACAAGAAGATCCGTCATCAACATGGTTTACATCGCACTCGTGCTCATGCCCTAACACTCATCGCACTTGTGTTCCCTATGATGAAGTTCACATATGGAGACATTTACTTTGTGTTGTTAATCTACATTGGGATCATATACCCAATCCTTTGTATCATCCTTAGTATTGAAATGCAATATTATTAATAATCTAGTTTATCTAGGTTATTTTTATCATAATATGTTTGTCACTTATTTTGATTTATATGTTTTATATTCTTTCGTGATACATTAGAAGTCATGTATGCATGCTAAAAGAAAATGTAGGATAAAACATATTCGTGGTATAAAAACTGTAAAACCTATGTTTTATCAAGGTTTCTGTTACTACAGATCCAAGATCCCGGAAGATATACTAGCCGGATCCCTTTTGTAAAAAGCCGTGGGATCCGTCCTACTAGAAAACAGTCTATTAAAAACCAATATCTTTCTAAATGTAATAATCCACTAGAAAGTCAAAACCTTGAGTATGTTAAAGTGTTAAATACCATTGTTAATAAAAATCTAGTAAAAACATTAGATTATCATAGGTTGACCAAAAACATCTCTTTTTAATAACTTATCATTTTTATAGGTTCAACTATGACGCATGAATATGAGTTTGATTTTTCACTCACTAGCGTCTACACTCCGAACATCTCTCTCGAACCCAACACACCTGGCAATCATGTCCGTGGGTTCAATAATCTCGAAAATCGTCACTTCCACGAAGGACGTATTGTAGACACCTCTCTACAATTCGAAGAAGGTATCATTACTTCCTTCCGAGCCATAGGACTAGAATGCCTTCTTGAAATCAACGAGAAGATATGTCCAAGGTTCATAATGGAATTCTTTCGTCAAGTCGAACTCGTTCGCAACGAGGATCGCTCTCTATCTCTTTGGTTTTATATCAAAAAACAAACGTTCACTCTAACCCTTGGGCATTTTGCTCACATCCTCCGGATTCCAAATCATGGACAATGTGCCTTCACGGAAGATTGGTCTCTTGATTCTCTCTTCAACTTTCATGAAGAAAATAGTCCATATTGTTCACACATACCCTCTCCGGAAGATTTAAATCGCATAATATGCAAACTTCGACCATATTACTCCGATCCAAATATTATCTTTACAAGGGATATCCGAGAAGAGTACAAGCCTCTTGCACTCATCCTACGTGAAAATGTTTGGAGTCTTAGGGGAAATCGATAAATTCTTCCCGCTTGTTGTGCTCACATGTTGTACTGTTTGCTAACACAACACCCATACAATCTCGCCTACTTCTTCGCAAGGCGAATTGCAAATCTTCAAGGCTCCAAGAATAAACTCATCCCTTATGGAATGTTCTTGACACGCCTCTATCATAATGTTATGCACTTCCATCCTCAATTTCAAAGTCCGTTGTACGTACTTGTGAACAAGATGATGGAACCGCTAAACATATCTCTCATGAAGACTTTCTTCATTCTTGATTCCACCAACACTCATCAATCACATAATGATCCTCCTAGCGAAAACACTCAAGGAAACTAATAGTATTCCAAAATAGGATCAAATCTCTTGTACTCGTGCTTTATCAATGTAATCCAATTTCCTTCATGAAATAAAACATTTTACATTTGATATCTTAGTATTAGAACTCTTTTTAGACCATCCTTGATATATAATGCATTATCAAGATCATTGCATACCTTTAGTAAAGGTCCTGCTGAGCAGATAGGCGGATCCTAAAGATTGTACTAGACGGATCCCTACTCTTAGGGAACCGTGGGATCCGGCAAACAAAAAATGCAATTGCAAGCATTATATTTCAAACATATCCTTAGAACACCTCACACACTAAGCTAAACATAGTATCTTAAAGCAAAAATAATTCCTTATCAAGATAGGTTGATCTTTCCTACTCATACATAACTCAAATAGATCACACTCTAAGACGATTGTAGATCTACCGTTTCGTCCTTAATCCATTGCTCTTCCGCTCTTAAACTCACACTTCATTTTTTACTTGATCTCTCCCATCTAGCCTTAGATATATTTTGATTATAGCAAAATTGATCATTAATCATCCTCACCTCAAAATTGATCAAAGTTGATCAAAATCTAGTTTTCCCATCTCAAAGCTTCTAGGATATTTACCAAAAAACTATCCTAAAATACAACCTGATCTCTAGGATCATTTAGCTTCAATTGAAACTCTAAATATTTAGTGTCATCCTTGCTCATCCATTGGTACTCTTGAAAGTTCCAAATCCTTTCATAAATGACAATCATTAGCTACATCATTCATTACCTTCAAGTACTCAAGCACCTCTTCATTTAAAACACTTAGGAGGACTGAAACACTGAAGATAATATAGGTCTTAGATCTTAGAAACACCATTTCCACCTTTTCATAACTGCTGAAAGCCAGATCCCAAGGATTAGCCTAGACGGATCCCTCTGAGGAAGGAACCTTGGGATCCGGACGACAGTTTATGTCAAATCTTGCTAAAACAATCATTTCAACTCATCTTCCTAACTCAAACACTCCATCTCATCTTAAATGAGTTCTTAGATCAGTGCAACCTCTGAAGTTGACTCTTGTGCATGTCAATCATCACATTTCAATGAATCCTAGTGGCTTAAGGCTTAAATGCACTTGCCAAATCTCCTAGTTTATAAACCACCTTGTTAGGACCTCCATAGTCATCACTCTCATCTTAACTTTCAGCTCTTGCAGCCTCCTGAAATCATCTCATCATGAGGAAAACCCCAAGTAGTAACTTATCCACCAAAGAACCACCCATGAAAAGGCTCGTGTTATACACAAAATTTCTTCACCCGAATCATCTCCCGTCAAGCCAACAAATGATAGAATTCTTCATCATCCAATCAAAACAATTCCTAAAAGGATAGTACCCACAAAACTACCTATGCCAAACACCACCATACCTCCTAGGCCAAACAATATCATCTCCACTAAACCATCACCATTGGTTCCTAGAGCTATTTCATTTACATCCCCTATCATCAACCACACCTCTACAATTTAGAGGACTTGCCTCCTAGGCCGTCTCATCCCGCTTCCGCGACAACATTCTCCTCAATAGGAGGAATAATGGTTCAAAATCAAGGTGTTGAGTTAACACTTGCTCCGGCTTCCTTTTCGCCGTTTCCATCATATAATCCCACTTGGATTATGAGAAATCATCATAGTCAAACCACCCGATCATATGGAAGTTGACACTTCTCTACCACCACCATCATTCTTGGTTGAGTCATTCTCAAATGTACCTCCACCAATCCCTCCATCGTTTGAAGCTCCAAAAGCCGCTTCACTTGATCCTTCGCATCAAGCCATTTCATTTCTTCCACCACCACTACCTAGCCATGACAAAGATTGCTATCATTGTCAACATGTTGAAAGTTTGATACATGAAGTACGAGAAGACCAACATTTCATGTTCTATCATCTCCTCGAACGTTTCGACAAGATTAAACCTAAACAAAACTTGAGCTAGAAGATTTTAGTGGTGTCCTAGCATCAAGCGATAGTTGGTTTAGAAATTCCTAATCATGTAGTTTCTTATTTTCTTAGTTTTTAGAGTCATGTATATCATAACTCTAGTTTTATTAAATGGAAATACATGCTACTTGTTATTTTTCTGAGCATATGATTACCTTGTATTCATATCTCATTTTTTTGATAACATTACTTGTTATATCACATTTGCTAAAATTAATCAGTTAATACGGATCCCTCAGAATTGCCTAGACGGATCCCTACTAGGAGGGAACCGCGGGATCCGTGAGACAGAAAGTTTTTTTAACTAACTTGAACCACATTTGCAGGAAATTGTGAATTATACTTGCTTTCTAACCTTTGTTTTGTAGTTATTCAATTTACACATGAAGACTTTGACATCCTAAAGCTAGGGGGAGCTTTATGTCAAAGCAATACATTGCAAATTACTTGCAATACTAGGTTTACATTTTATGACATCCCCTTGCAAAATTGCAATCATCAAGGGGGAGTACATTCGTCACTTAGACGAAATCTTTTGAAAATTTACTTGCAAGCAAACTAGATTAGTATCACTTACTTGACGCCCTTACATAGGGATGGACTCGTCAAGGGGGAGTAAAGACGAGATCCTTTCCCGTTACTTGCTCTCTACTTATTTTTTCTTTCACATGTTTTTCTTAAAAACGATGTGTTGCCTTCCTTCAAACACTTTTTGTTTCGACAAAAAGGGGGAGAAGAAAGTAAAAACTACAAATTCAAACTTTTACGAATTTTAGCTTTTCCTTAAAATAATTTTATGTTTTGTCATCAACAAAAAGGGGGAGATTGTTAATACAAATAAGCCGTAAAAACGTTTATTTATATTTTACGATCTTCTATTGTTTTGTCGATAACAAACGTAAAATCATATTAACGAAACAAATAAAATACGTAAATGGTTTGAACTAATAGTTTCTAACATATTCACATTTTAACATAAAACACTAAAACAAGTATAAGTGATTTTATGATTTAGTAATACATATGTACAACAACTAGTGTTTACATATTTGGATAAAATATACACATAACTAGTATGTAGTATATTGGGTAATATAAATGGGTAGAAACTTAAGTATCACAACCCATTGGGCAAATACATTGAATGTAGTTGGGTACAAACCAAAGCCCATAACCCATGGATCTTGACCCATAACCCATTGCATGACATCATGCTTATATCACATATGGATAATACCCATAACCCATGGATCAACCCATACCCAAGTAACTACGTGCATTTCACTCAAAAATACATTGTATCTAGCCAAAGATCCATAGTTTAACCCATGACCCATGACCCATAACCAAAATACCCATAGGTAAAGAGGAGCGTTCCACGGATCCCTAGCTTTGTGCTAGCTGGATCCCAAGTGGAAGGGATGCGTGGGATTCGGGGAACAGTAGGATTTTTCCTCTATAAATAGTGAGAAATTTCTTCATTATTGATCATCCCTTTCTAACACACTTTCCCCCCTGATTTAAATCTCACTAACCTTAGATCCAAGAGATCTATGTTTGTAGTTTTGTTTTTGTGTGATCTTTTAGGTTCCTCTTAAAGGCAAGATCATCACCTTTGAAGTCAAGCAAGCTCAAGTCCATGAGTTGCCATGCTTCCTCATCATCAAGGCTACTGAAGTCTTCTTGTTGATGATTCCTTTCTTTCCTCAAAGAAGTGTAGTGTTGAAGACATTAGTGAAAGATGTCTCAAGTGTTAAGACGAAGATATTAGTGAAGGGTATCTATCTTCTATAGCATAAGCACTTATGGTAGGTGCTTAGAAGTCAAGACAAAACAGCATTAGTGAAAGGTGCTTAGAAGTCAAGACAAAGAAGCATTAGTGAAAGGTGCTTAGAAGTGAAGACACAAGACATTAGTGAAAGGTGTCTTGTAGATCTAGTCAAAGGCATTTGTGAAAGGTGCCTTAGATGTACATTCGATATGGTGTGTTTCGATGTACAAGATAGACTAGTATTAGATCCAAGGATATTGATATCCTTGATGATGTTGTAAAGGAGTAGATCTCCTTTGGGATTAGTCGTTGGTGTAGTGTGGTAGTAGTTCCTCCATTGCAATGGAACTAGGTGCTTAGCCTAGTACCTAATAAAGGGTAGGCGACGTTGTGAAGGTGTAGTTCACCTTGGAGTGAAAGAACTAGGTACTTAGCCTAGTACCTTATAAAGGGTAGGCGACGTTGTGTAGGTGTGGTTCACCTTGGAGTGAAAGAACCCGGTGGTTAGCCTAGCACCGGAAAAAGGATAGGCAACGTTGTGAAGGCTTCTCCGCCATTAGGAGATTGGTGTAGTGATTACGAACTCTTGAGTAGGTTACTCGGGGAGTGGAGTAGGGCAAGGAAGGTGTCCTTGTAGCTGAACCACTATAAATACTCGTGTTGTGGTTTTGTGCTTCTTACTCTTATCTTTTCATTACTTACCTTTATATGCTTGTTTATCAACATCCAACACACACATCCAAATAGATTGTCATAAGTCAATCTAAATAGATTAAAAGGAAGTTTTAATTGGCAAAACTATTCAACCCCCCCCCTTCTAGTTTTCCACAAAGATAAATGATGTGACAATTCAACCGACCAATAAGAGATAACTAGGGAGTAAGAACATCTAAGTTAACACATCTTTAATCATCATACGAGTATACCTACATTAAACATAATCTATCCTTAGTTAGGTAGTTAATTAGATAAGTAGTTATAAAGTAGTAGAAATTGGTAGAAGTACCAACCCCCCACTCTTATACCTCGAGATATTTACCTTGCTTTCTAAAAAACATAAAAAAATACTAAAACGAATCTCCCTCAACCCCACCTTCTCGTCATATATCGCTTTCTAGCATTCCTATTCCCTTAGAGAACGAAATCAATCCCTAGGCGTACCACATAATACACTACAACGATTAGGTTCACTGCCTAGGGGGTTGAAAAACTTGTTCATAGAAAAGGAAGTCTTCTCGACCCCGAACCCAACGTATCAAGTTTTTGGCGCCGCTGCCGGGGAATAGTTATTGCTTAGGTTTGATTTCTATTTTGTTTAGGTCTACTCACTAGATTCCTATCAAGTGAGATTTTTATTTTCTTTTTATTAGCTTTCTTGTAGTCTATCTTTTTCTTTGTGCTCTTTTGTTTGTAAAACCATTCTCATTTGTCACCTTGGCGGATTAAATTGCATTTTGTTAATACAAATAAACCGTAAAAACGTTTATTAATGTTTAGCGATCTCTTTGTGTTTTGTTGATAACAAATATAATGTTATCATAAGTAAGATTATAAGGATACATGTTATTTTTGTAAAGCATCTACATATGGTCATTTAATACAAATTGTTGTAATAATTCATTTTTTGTAATAGTTTATTAGGATGGGTAAAAACCACAACCCATGACCCATACCCATGGAGCATATCCATAACCCATACCCATTGTCTTGATGCATTGCATCTATTAGATACATTGTATCTATTTAGATACCAATGGTTCATAATCTAGGACCCATAACCCAAAAACCCATGGGCAAACAGGAGCGTCTCACGGATCCCTAGAGTTACACTAGACGGATTCCTCAAGCAAGGGATCCGTGGGATCCGTGCAACAGTGGCAAGAATTTGCCTATAAATAGAGAGTCATTTCTTTATTTTTACTCACCCCTCTTCTTACAAACTCTCTCATATATTCTTACACTCTTCTAACAAAAGATCACTTGATCTAGAGAGTAGTTCTTCTTTCTTTTATTATGATTCTCATATAGGTCCTTCTCTAAGGCGAGATCACGAGCATTCTACAAGTCATCCAAGAAAGGGGTCCTTGATTGATTTGTTCCTCCACAAGATTTCTGTAGCGAAGATCTTGTATTTCATATTTCACATATTTGTTGTGTTATAGTAGTGTTGGTTTGGTCCTCCGTGTTACGGACTCAGTATTTAGCTTTGTACCAGAAAAAGTGTAAGCAACGTTGTGAAGGCTTCTCCACCAAGCTGAAGGAGTTTGTTGACATAGTGCATGAACTCTCGAGTAGGTGACTCAGGGAGTGGAGTAGGGCAAGGAAGGTGTCCTTGTAGCTGAACCACTATAAATCGGTTATGTCATTTCTATCGTTTACTCTACTTGCTTTCTTTACTTGCATTACTCTTAGATCTATACTTTCTCTTCATCTATACGATTTCACATAACATCAAATCTAAAGTTTTTGAAACTAACTTAAAATCGGCAAAACTATTCAACCACCCCCCCCCCCACATTCTAGTTTTCCACAATTGGCATCAAGAGCTAAGTTTATAAAAGTTTTAAAATAAACCGTATTTTAAAAACTTTTCGATCACTATGGGTTCTGAAAATTACAAGGAAGGGCGATCCATGCAACGACCTCCACTACTTGAAACTAACGGTTTTATATATTGGAAAAATAGATTCGAAACGTATGTGAAGTCAAAAGATATTGATCTTTGGTACATCATTGTTGAAGGCGATTTTAAAGCCACTACAAAAGATGAAAATGGAAATTTAGTTAACACACCTCATGATAAACTCACCGATGATATTAAGAAAAAGCTTTCCAAAAATAGTGAAGCTTAAATGGTTTTATATAATGCTTTACCCAAAAAGGAATTTGAAAGAATTTCCATGCTTAAAACCTCTAAAGAAATTTGGAATTCTTTAGTTGTAACTCATCTAGGTAATCAACAAGTGAAAACAATAAAATAGATTTATTTGTTCAACAATATGAACAATTTTCAATATCAGATGAGAATACTATAGATCATTCTTTTGCTAACTTTAATACTATAATTACATCTTTACAAGCACTCGATGAGTCTTTCTCTAGTCGTAATCATATTAGGAGATATCTAAGGGCACTTCCATCCAAGTGGAGATCTAAGGTGACGGCAATCAAAGAATCAAAAGACTTGTCGATCCTCACCCTTGATGAACTCATAGGCAATTTAAAAGTCTATGAGCTTGTCCTCGCTAATGATTCCGAAGCCTCAAAAGTGAAAGAGAAGCACAAATCTCTTGCCCTTAAAGCCAAGAAGGTCTCAAGCGATGAAGAAAACCCCTCTTCGGATAGTGATGACGAGGAGTATGCCATGGCGGTAAGGGACTTCAGAAGTTCTTAGAAGAAAGGGAAGATACGTCAAGTAACCTTATGACGACAAGAAAGGGTTTCGGAAAAAAAAAGATTACGAGAGGGCAAGGGATGAACGCGCTTGTTTTAAATGTGGGGATCCCAACCACTTTATTAGTAAGTGTCCCAAACATGATGAACAAAAAGCAAGTCGTGGAGCGGGGACTGGGAATGAGCGAGGGAAGAGGCGACGAATTGTTCTTTGGAAAATGACGAGGTATGTTAGAACTTAGAATAGTAGCTAATCATAGATGATGACGCATTGCATAAGAATATGATAAACTAGAATGAAAAATTAGTTTAAAAGTTAATCAACAAAAAAAAGTTTTTGAAAAATCAAAA